>ML781192.1:575940-588636 GCA_009831015.1 Picea engelmannii | reverse complement strand
TTTTTCTCCTGGATGTCTCATCTGCCCTAAAAGGGGCTAGCACCTCCCTTGAAGGGGTTTTAACCTTTTTATTAGCTCAGTTAGGGTTTTAATTTGACAATTTAATGTAAAAAAACAGTATTATGGCCTTGTCGGCCTTTTTAAGACCTGAAATTTAATTAAGGTCATTGATACAGTATATATTGAGGAGTTTTAGCCTCATTTTAAACATAACACATCACTCACTCATTAGTGAGGTCTGATTTTTGCGCCCTACTTGGGTATTTTTGCTGGTTTAGTGAGGCGCACTTGTTGAAGGATGGCATTTCTTGGCATTTTTGGCATTTCTCTTGAAGGAAGGTTAACAAGTAGGGTTTGCATTCTATTTCATGGTGATATGTAAGTGTTTTTTCTGCAAAACTTCTTGATTAAATGGTTGTAGTCTTATATTCTTGCATATGTTTATAATTTTTTGATCAAAAACCCTAGGTGACAAGTGTTATCGCACAGTTTGTAGCTAAGTCAAAAAGCTAAGGGTAGAGGTCAAACTGGCGTAACATGAACCTTCCCCACCCAATGTCACCTCAATGGGGAGGTTCTTTCTATTTAGGGAGGTTAGCCCAGGGAAGACGTCCCCGGTAACCTGGGGTTTTGAAGAGGTTGAAGTATAAAGGTCAAGGCAAAAGTTCCTCCTCACAGGTTACCACCAAGGTCAGAAAGTTTGGCTAATCAGCCAATAAGGAAGTGTATGCCCAAATGAAAACACCTGCCCGGAACAAGACAACAACAATACAATATATATGCAGGCTATAACTCAGTGGGTTAGTACTTCATGTGACTATCTAACATTAATACATAAGCAATGTGAAACAACAGATATTAATGAGGTCAACATTTTATCAATATAGCAATGGAGAGGTATCAATTCATCCATAACTATTGAGATGATGTAATCAACAATGTATCTAACCAATCTTTATTCAATAAATGTTGTCAATCATCATCTAATTGCTTATCATTAAAAGTTGTTGCGTCAAGATGGGATAACCAAGTGTGACGTCAGCCTAGTTAGGGTTAGCTAGTTAGTTAGGGTTTCAAAATTTAAAGTTTTGAGAGTTGGTTTGAGCACTATCACTTCAACGTTGTGTGTCTAAGATCAGTGCTTAAGGGTAGATGGAGTCAATTAAGGAGAGGGAACAATGTTGAAGGAATAAAGACTAAGGACAAGAGGGAAGGGTTCTAGAGTGTTGCAATGGTAGGGCCCTAGAATCAAAACCCTAGGGGAAAGAGGCTCAATCCGGTGTTGCTTAAGCAAGGCCTCGTGCTCTTTCCTCCTTCCTTAGGTCAAACTTGGAAAATGGCTAGCATAAAGATAAGTTAAAACAAGAGGATGAGGTGAGGGAAAGTGTTGCAATGGCAAGGCTTTATCACCAAAACCCTAGAAGATGGATGGCCCTAGGTGTAGATAACCTAGGCCTAGGATGTCACCTCCTTCTTAACCTTTAAAATTTAAAGATAGCTTAAGGGAAGAAGTGAGAAGAGTGTAGCAAAGGCTAGGCTATTTCTTCCTTCTTCAATGGCTAAATATTTCTCTCTAAGGGGACATGAAACAAGGACCTACTTGTGTGCTTGTCGCCTAGGGTTTTAAAATCAGCAAATTTATAAGAAAATGCAAGAATATAAACCTACAACCATTCAATTAAGAAGTTTTGCAAGAAAACACTTACATATCATGATGAAAAGCATATGAAAACCCTAGTTGTAAACCGTCCTTCAAGAGAAATGCCAAACATGCCAAGAAAATCCTTCCATCAACAAGTGTGCCTCACTTTAAAAGACCAAATGCCCAAGTAGGGCGCAAAAATCAGACCTCACAAGAGAGTGAGTTGTGTGTTATTGTCAAATAAGGGAAAAAAATCCTCAATATATAGTATCTCATGACCTATAATTAAAATTAGGTCATTAAAAATAGCCGACAAGGCTACAAACCAAAATCATATTGTTTTTACATTAAATGCTAAGTAAAAGACCTAAATGAGAAAAAAGTGAGACGTCAAGCCCCTTTGAGGGAGACGTTAGGCCCTTTTGGGGCTAGTCCAGCATCCAGAAGTCAAACGTTAGCCCTTCCTGGGGCTCCTCCTAGCTGCCACACGTGCCATTTATCCAGTCAAATTGCCACACGCTCAAGGAGACGTCAAGACCTCTTGGGTGACGTCCTGGTCATCAAAAGGAAAACTTTCCATCTGAAGTGGGTCAACCCTCCTGGGCTGGGCTCAGCCAAAGTGTCTTGGGTGGAACGTCCTTCTTCTTCTCATGTGCAAAGGCTCATCCAATCACTGTCATGTCTCTGCCCCTGATGGGGTCCTAGCAACCATCTGATGGGCTCTTCAAACCCATGGAGGTCCGAGCTAATCATCTCCCCATGTGTACCGGTCCAACTGGTACCTCTCCGTCGGGCATGGTCCTGCACATCAAAAACTTCGCCCTCCATGGGCTCATTAGTCACAGGGATCATAGAAATGTCAATCACGTTTCATCATTAATTTTATCAAATACATGCATAAAACCCCTAATATATCAATCAATAGCTCAAAGACATTACAATGACCTACAATACAAAGCCAAAGAAAAAGACAAAATACCCTATTGGGCCAGCATCCATAAGAAAAGGAAAGTCTCCAGAGGGTACCATCCAAGCCAAGTAAAATGAGGTGATGTGGTCAAAGGATGTCCAGACATACGGGTAGAGTGAGAGATAGGGATGCATGATATTACCTGTGGGTGCCTTTGTAGAAGGTGAGTTGTACCCGTCATGGATGCAATTTTGTCCAAGCCCTTTATTGCCTTTATTCTTTCTTTTCTTTATTGCTTTTTTCTTTTTTATTTCAAGGTCTAACTAGAGGACACTGCCTTGGTGTGGTGACCAGAGCTGACAGTGTTACCCACAAGCACTTTCACAGAGATGATAAGGCTGGCTCGTGATGCGACCCCCTTTTCCTTGGCCATGCAACCAAAGGTCACTGCCCTGACGTGGTGACCAGATAATGGCAATGTCATACTTCTAGGTACCCATGAACATAATAGGCTGGCTCATGATGAGACCCCCTATCCTCTTGGCTAGGTCTTGTTTAGTTATTTTTCTTAGGGTCCCTCTTGTTTCTTGCTGAGAGGCTTTTTATTGCCTTCTCGGGGATCCCTGGGTGAGGCATCTCTAGGTTTCATTTTTATGGCTTTTATATTTTACCAGTTTCTTTTACCTTCTGGGCCTTTAGCCCCTTCTTCCCACGAGATAAGGTGCAAACCCACAAACAGGTCATCCTAATGCCCAGACTAAGGGAATGGGACAGATGAGTGGGAGATAAGATGTAAAAGTGATTATATGATGGGAGCAGACGATGGCTCTTCAGAAATCCCCCCCGGTGACTAGGGCACCCCGTCAATCCCCCCAACCATGGTCAAGTGGGTTAATGTAAGATCCAAGCTATCGTCAGAAATAAAAGGAATTTGATGCATATATATAAAGGTTATAATGATAAAAAATGACACATACCATGATACCTTGACCAATTACCTCATGAAGAAAGAGTCTTCTCTGATACAAGTCCAAACCGAAGGTGATGGATGTTGCTGCTGCTGACAAGACAAGTCTGATGAAAGAGAAGAAATATGGGCCTTCCAGGGCCGTTCTCAGGTCAATCCTTCTCTCGGTACTCCATGTCTAGGACCTGTGGGCCTCGAGAAATGATCTCTTAGTTATCCCTAGAAATCGGGGATAACATCTGGCTCCAACTCGGGGACATGTGCTCACCGTAGAGAACATGAGAACCTCAGCATCTCTAGCATGACCTGCAGACCTGCTCAAACTCGAAAATGGCATCAACAACAAGGGTGGGGTGGTATTGCCACCCTGCAATATAATATATGTATACGACAGAAATAAAACAATCAATATGAAAGTGAGGAAACAAACTATCATGAAATGCAAATGGTATAATACATGGAAAATGCCTACCTACCTATACTTACCTGTGGAGTTAGGTCTCACCACTTTGGTGGGGTTTGAGGAGGTGCCCGTTGATGGGTAATGGGTGCCTTCTCCCTTCCAAAGTTGACAGATAGTATGAGTTATCAATTGATTCCATTCCAACTTTGAAAGGTCCGAGCCATGACCGTGTGCTTCCTTTTACATTAGTTGGCTCTCCTTTCTGAGTATCCCACATCCATACCATATCTCCCTCCTTGTATTTCCTGACTTTGTATTTGGTCGTTCCCTGAACAACCTTGGTGTTTTGTACTGAGGGAGGTCGGTGGGCTTCTGCTGAAAAGACTTCTTGTTGGGATGGGTGGATTTGTACGTCATCTTCATTTTTCTTTTTTAATATCTTCACCGTCCCAACTTCCTTGTTCTTGAATTCATCTAGGAGTTGTTGGTATTCTTCTTTTTTGGGCCATTCGATCTGATCAAAGTCTTCTTCCATTGCAAAGGGCATGTATTCTGGAGAGTATTCTTGAAGAGTTTGTATCACATCATTCTGCGCTTTGTCATTATTTATGGGATGAACAATATCCTGCACATGATTCCTAGTTATTGGTACATTAAGTAGACGTCCCATCGTCCCATCTTTCAAAGGTAATCGTAAGAAGGTGAGGTCCATTTCCAGGGAACCGCCTATCATTGCACCAAACTTCCTAGATAAAAACATCCCCCACACATCTGGGACATCAACCACTATAATATCTATGTGGATTGTCTTCTCGGGGTATTCTTTTAAGTGCACTTCAACATTTTCAACCACCCCATGTGTGGGTATTGCTTTAGATTCGAAACCACACACATTCCTGTAAGGCCTAGTGACCTTCAAACCCATTTGTTGCATGACTTTAAGAGACATCATGTTAGCACCAACACCTGTATGTAGCATGCAATTGTTAAGATATTTGTTGTTCATTGTTAAATTCATGAAGAAAGGAGGGTTTTCACCATATTGGACCATGAAATGGTCAGCTTGCAACATAATAGGGGGGTCCATAGGTTCATCTGATCCTGAAAAGAAAGTATCAAAGCATTCTTTAATGGATGGGATCTTGATTGCTTCTCTTAGGGGAACATTCACATGCATCTTTGATAAAGCCCCTTCAACCACCCCATGTGTGGGTATTGATTTAGATTCGAAACCACACACATTCCTGTAAGGCCTAGTGACCTTCAAACCCATTTGTTGCACGACTTTAAGAGACATCATGTTAGCACCAACACCTGTATCTAGCATGCAATTGTTAATATATCTGTTGTTCATTGTTAAAGTCATGAATAAAGGAGGGTTTTCACCATACTGGACCCTGAAATGGTCAGCTTGCAACATAATAGGGGGGTCCATAGGTTCATCTGATCTCGAAAAGAAAGTATCAAAGCATTCTTTAATCGATGGGATCTTGATTGCTTCTCTTAGGGGAACATTCACATGCATCTTTGATAAATCCCCTTCAAAGTCAAAGTTAAGGTCAACCTTACTAGCCTTGGATGTCCTAGGAAGAAGAACCTCAAGAAGCAGGGGTTTCGACTGACCAGCGATAGGTTGTTTTGGATTCTTCCTTCTGTAAACCTGAACTTCTTGTTTCTTTAACTTTTCTCGTGATTCCTGGTCCAAGTTGTTTATTATTGCCATCCTTGCCGCTCTGGCTTCTTCCCTCACAGCTTGTTGATGTTCTATATCAGTGATATTTATCTGAGTAAAGTTCATGAAGCAATCCAAATTGTTGACTTGTTGCTGGCTAGAGTTATAAGGACATTCATGCTCCCAATGTGCTTCACTACACTCTAGGCACCAAGGGTTTTCATCCACAACATTTGTAGGGGCCAAGGTATTTGGAACTTTGTTTTCATTCTTTGTCTTGTAAAATTGATTCCCTTTCTGGAACTGCCCTTTGAACAGAGGCCTAGGTGCTTGGATCTGGGATTTTTCAAGTCTGACAATCCGGATCATCTTTTCTTCTTGATTTTTTATGATGCCATCCATGGAGGCTTGTAATTTGTTGATACTGGCGCATAGATCTGAAGTAGGCTCAGCATTGTGTACTATTTTTTGCTTGGTATCTACTCTCCCCCTAGGGTTAGCAAAGGGCTCAATCTTAGATGAAAGGAGGTTCCCTTCTATCTTGGTGGAGAGCTCTTGGGCTTCCTGAATGGACTGGGGGGTTTTGTCTCTGAGGAGATACCCTAGTTGGCCATTGAAAGATCTGGTATAAATATGAACAAGGTAATCATCTTCCGGGTGATGGCTTGCGGGAATTCTTTGTAACAAAGTCTCGAATCTAGTGTGAAACTCCCAAATGGACTCATTATCATATTTAGCAAGGCTATTCAGTCATGTGAGAAGCATATTAGGGTCTTCTCTGATACTCCATCTTTTGAGAAAGGCCTCTTCAAGTCTATCCATGGTTTTGATGCTTCCGTCAGAAAGGCTGAGGTACCAACGCCTTGAGGCATCATAACAAGTAGCGGAGAATAACTTCATGACCAAATATTCAGCATCATCACTGATGGGATGAAGCTGAAAGAAAGCTCAAAAGTTATTCATATGCTCTTCGACACTGACGACATCAGTACCGGTAAACTTAGGCAACCACTTCTCATACTTGGGTGGCATTTTCCTAGGATAGCCAGGTATGGTTGACATGTCTAATGGCCTGAAAAGGGTACATGACCATTGTCTTTGATTGTTGACTGGGTTTGTTGTAGTGATCTGAGAGGTAGACATGATTCTTAGAGGAAGGCTCTTCCCGAAAAGTGATTTGACAACAGGAGAGTTTAAGGGAGGCTTCCTTCTGAAGGACAAAGGAGGATTGTTGAATCTCCTTCTAGTTTGTGGAGTCGCCAGATAGTTTACTTGAAACTACCAAAGAAAAGGGGAAAAACACCCTAGTGGAGTCGCCAGGTAATCTTGTAAGAAAATGTCTCTGAGGCAAGGCTTACCGAAAAGGTTTGTCGTTTGAGGAAGATTGACTCAGTGTTCCTCGACAATAGCGCCAAAATGTTATCGCACAGTTTGTAGCTAGGTCAAAAGGCTAAGGATAGAGGTCAAACTGGCGTTACATGAACCTTCCCCACCCAATGTCACCTCAATGGGGAGGTTCTTTCTATTTAGGGAGGTTAGCCCAGGGGAGGCATCCTCGGTAACCTGGGGTTTTGAAGAGGCTGAAGTATAAAGGTCAAGGAAAAAGTTCCTCGTCACAGGTTACCACCGAGGTCAAAAAGTCCGGCAAATCAGCCAATAAGGAAGTACATGCCCAAATGAAAACACCTGCCCGGAACAAGACAACAAAAATACAATATATATGCAGGCTATAACTCAATGGGTTAGTACTTCATGTGAATATCTAACATTAATACATAAGCAAAGTGAAACAACAAATATTAATGAGGTCAACATTTTATCAATATAGCAATGGAGAGGTATCAATTCATCAATAACTATTGAGATGATGTAATAAACAATGTATCTAACCAATCTTTATTCAATAAATGCTTTCAATCATCATCTAATTGCTTATCATCAAAATTTGTTGCGTCAAGATGGGATAACCAAGTGTGACGTCAGCCTAGTTAGGGTTAGCTAGTTAGTTAGGGTTTCAAATTTAAAATTTTGAGAGTTGGTTTGAGCACTATCACTTCAACGTTGTGTGTCTAAGATCAATGCCTAAGGGTAGATGGAGTCAATTAAGGAGAGGAAACAATTTTGAACAAATAAAGACTAAGGACAAGAGGGAAGGGTTCTAGAGTGCTGCAATGGTAGGGCCCTAGAATCAAAACCCTAGGGGAAAGAGGCTCACTCTGGTGTTGCTTAAGCAAGGCCTCGTGCTCTTTCCTCCTTCCTTAGGTCAAACTTGGAAAATGGCTAGCATAAAGATAAGTTAAAACAAGAGGATGAGGTGAGGGAAAGTGTTGAAATGACAAGGATTTATCACCAAAGTCCTAGAAGATGGATGGCCCTAGGTGTAGATAACCTAGGCATGGGACATCACCTCCTTCTTAACCTTTAAAATTTAAAGCTAGCTTAAGGGAAGAAGTGAGAAGAGTGTAGCAAAGGCTAGGCTCTTTCTTCCTTCTTCAATGGCTAAATATTTCTCTCTAAGGGGACATGAAACAAGGACCTACTTGTGTGCTTGTCACCTAGGGTTTTAAAATCAACAAATTTATAAGCAAATGCAAGAATATAAACCTACAACCATTCAATTAAGAAGTTTTGCAAGAAAACACTTACATATCATGATGAAAATCATATGCAAACCCTAGTTGTAAACCTTCCTTCAAGAGAAATKCCAAACATGCCAAGAAAATCCTTCCATCAACAAGTGCGCCTCACTTTAAAAGACCAAATACCCAAGTAGGGTGCAAAAATCAGACCTCACAAGAGAGTGAGTTGTGTGTTATTGTCAAATGAGGGAAAAACATCCTCAATATATAGTATCTCATGACCTATAATTAAAATTAGGTCATTAAAAATAGCCAACAAGGCTACAAACCAAAATCATATTGTTTTTACATTAAATGCTAAGTAAAAGACCTAAATGAGCAAAAAGTGAGACGTCAAGCCCCTTTGAGGGAGATGTTAGGCCCTTTTGGGGCTAGTCCAACATCCAGAAGTCAAACGTTAGCCCTTCCTGGGCTCCTCCTAGTTGTCACACGTCCCAGCCGTCCTGTCAAATTTCCACATGCTCAAGGAGATGTCAAGACCTCCTGGGTGACGTCTTAGTCATCAAAAAGAAAACGTTCCATCTGAAGTGGGTCAACCCTCCTGGGCTGGGCTCAGCCAAAGTGTCCTGGGTGGAACGTCCTTCTTCTTCTCATGTGCAAAGGCTCATCCAATCAATGTCTTGTCTCTGCCCCTCATGGGGTCCCAACAACCATCTGATGGGATCTTTAGCCCCATGGAGGTCCAAGCTAATCATCTCCCCATGTGTACCGGTCCAACTGGTACCTATCCGTCATGCATGGTCCTGCACATCAAAAACTTTTCCCTCCATGGGCTCATTAGTCACAGGGATCATAGCAATTTCAATCACGTTTCATCATTAATTTTATCAAATACATGCATAAAACCCCTGATATATCAATCAATAGCTCAAAGACATTACAATGACCTACAATACGAAGCCAAAGAAAAAGACAAAATACCCTATTGGGCCAGCATCCATAAGAAAAGGAAAGTCTCCAGAGGGTACCATCCAAGCCATGTAAAATGAGGTGATGTGATCAAAGGATGTCCAGACATACAGGTAGAGTGAGAGACAGGGATGCATGATATTACCTGTGGGTGCCTTTATAGAAGGTGAGTTGTACCCGTCATGGATGCAATTCTTTCCAAGCCCTTTATTGCCTTTATTCTTTCTTTTCTTTATTTCTTTTTTCTTTTTTATTTCAAGGTCTAACTAGAGGACACTGCCTTGGTGTGGTAACCAGAGCTGACAGTGTTACCCACAATCACTTTCACAGAAATGATAAGGCTGGCTCGTGATGAGACCCCCTTTCCCTTGGCCATGCAACCAAAGGTCATCGCTCTGGCGTAGTGACTAGATAATGGCAATGTCATACTGCTAGGTACCCATGAACATAATAGGCTGGCTCGTGATGAGACCCCCTATCCTCTTGGCTAGGTCTTGTTTAGTTATTTTTCTTAGGGTCCCTCTTGTTTCTTGCTGAGAGGATTTTTATTGCCTTCTCGGGGATCCCTGGGCAAGGCATCTCTAGGTTTCATTTTTATGGCTTTTATCTTTTACTAGTTGCTTTTACCTTCTGAGCCTTTAGCCCCTTCTTCCCACGAGATAAGGTGCAACCCCACAAACAGGTCATTCTAATGCCCGAACTAAGGGAATGGGACATATGAGTGAGAGATAAGATGTAAAAGTAATGATATGATGGGAGCGTATGGTGGCTCTTCAGAAATCCCCCCCAATGACAAACCAAAACCTATGGATACAGGCTTGCTAGGGCACCCCGTCAATCCCCCCAACCATGGTCAAGTGGGTTAATGTAATATCCAAGCAGTCGTCAGAAATAAAAGGAATTTGCTGCATATATCTAAAGGTTATAATGATAAAAAAATGACAGATACCATGATACCTTGACCAATTACCTCATGAAGCAAGAGTCTTCTCCGATACAAGTCCAAGCCGAAGGTGATGGATGTTGTTGCTGCTGACAAGACAAGTCTAATGAAAGAGAAGAAAGATGGGCCTTCCAGGGCCATGCTCAAGTCAATCCTGCTCTCGGTATTCCATGTATAGGACTTGTGGGCCTCGAGACATGATCTCCTAGTTATCCCTAGAAATCGGGGATAACAACAAGCACACAAGTAGGTCCTTGTTTCATGTCCCCTAAAAGAGAATTTTTCAGCCATTGAAGAAGGAAGAAAGAGCCTAGCCATAGCTACACTCTTATTGCTTCTTCCCCATGAGCTAGCCGTACTTTCAGAAGTTCAGAAGGAGGAGACGTCCCAGGCCTAGGTTATCTACACCTATGGTCGTTTTTCTTCTAGGTTTTAGTGATAGAGCCTTGTTGTAGCAACACTCTCCCTCACTATACTCTCTTGTCTTGATTTATCTTTCATGATAGCCGTTTTTGCCAAGTTAACCTAAGGAAGGAGGAGAGAGCACAAGGCCTTGCTTTAGCAACACTGGAGTGAGCCTCTCTCCCCTAGGGTTTTGATTCTGAAGCCCTGCCATAGCAGCACTTCGAAATTCTTCCCTCTAGTCCTTTGCCATCCTCCTTCAATCCTTGTGTCCTCTGCTAAATTGACTCCATAAGCCCAAAGGCACTGATCTTAGACCTCCAACATTGAAGTGAAAGTGATCAAACAAACTCTCAAACTCTTTTTTAAATTGAAACCCTAACTAACTGCTAACCCTAAAGTTGTTGACGTCATATTTGAATATCTCATCTTTATGCAACAACGTCTTGTTTAGGAAGCAATTGAATGGTGATTTAGGCATTAATTGATGTTGAGTTGATTTGTTACATTGAATTCCCTCTCATTTCAGTATCTATTGAGGAAGTGATATTAGTTGCATTGCTACATTGATAAACATTGACTTCGTCAATATTTATTGCCATAATTGCTTATTTAAATATCAGATAGTCTTATGAATTACTAACCTATTGAATTATCGCTTGCATACATTGGTTTGTTGTTGCTTTGTTCCAGGCAGATGTTCTTCTTTGGGGATTCACTTCATTATTGGTTGTTTAGCCAGGACTCTCTGTTTTGGCGGTGACTTGTGAAGGGGGAACTTTACCTTTGTCCTTTTAACTTTTGCCTCTTCAAAACTCCAGGTTACCAGGGACGTCTCCCCTGGGCCTAACCTCCCTAAAGAGAAAGAACCTCCCGATCATGGTGACATTGGGTGGGATAGGTTCCTGTTACGTCAGTTTGGCCTTCTATCTTATAGCCATTTGACCTAGCTACAAACTGTGCGATAACATTTACCAAAAGATAAACCCACTAGAACATCGTTCACCACTTTGGAGGAATTATTGCAAGTGTGAGGGAAAAACTCAAGGGAAATCAATAAGGCTGAAAAGCCCAATTGATAACCTGAGGATAAAAAACCCTCAGTGAAAGGAACTCTCCCAGTGAACCGATCCCAAGGTAACTAACCTAGACATGACTCATGTAGACCTATTACATTATTAACCCATGCAGGGGTGCGGAAATTCCAGTTACAAAAAGAAGTGTTGGGGCCAAACACGCCCTGTAGAACCAAAGTATTCGACAAATTTGTATCTGATGATGCATCTCTTCATGGCACATGGAGTTGACCACCTATGTTGGAGAGACGGTCATCACACCCCATTGCGTATGAGAGTTGAAAACTGAGGGGACCTAAGCTCCTATACATTATTTATGACAAAGCAATGCTAGCTATAATGCATGCTTTGGCTAAGTTCAGACAATACTTGGTTGAGGAAAAATTTGTTGTTGAGACTGATCATAACAGCCTCAAATACTTCTTAGACCAAAAGGACCTCAGTGAGAGGCAACAAAAATGGGTTAGCAAGATCCAAGCTTATGATTTTGACATTGAATTTATCAAAGGAAAGAACAATGTGGTTGTTGATGCTTTATCCAGAAGACCTTTAGTATATGCCATGACAGATATTTCAGTTGACTAGAAGGCGCATATTTTGGTATAATATTCCAAAAACAGGTTTGCATGTGAGTTGATGGATGGAAGAATGATAACTTCATAATCATGGATGACATAATATACTACAAGGGGCGAATTTTCTTGGTTCCCGAGTCGAAGTTCAAAAGGAGAGTGTTACAACTTACAAGCATGTCATGATTCACCATTGGCTCTGTTATCCCCGATATCTAGGGATAACTAGGAGATCATGTCTCGAGGCCCACATGGTCCTAGAAATGGAGTACCGAGAGCAGGGTTGACTTGAGCATGGCCCTGGAGGGCCCATCTTTCTTCTTCTCAGCCAGACTTGTCCTGTCAGCAGTAGCAGCTTCCATCACTACTGGCCTGGGCTTGCATCAGAGAGGACTCTTGCTCCATGAGGTAATTAGTATGAGGTATCATGGTATGTGTCATATTTGATCGTTATAACCTTCTTATATATGCATTAGGTTCCTTTCATTTCGGATGACTGCTTGGATCTTACACTAATCCACTTGACCATTGTTGGGGTGATTGATGGGGTAACTTAGCAAG
>ML781192.1:544795-556084 GCA_009831015.1 Picea engelmannii | reverse complement strand
AAAACCCCCCAATCAATTCAAGAAGCCCAAGAGCTCTCTACTAAAAACGAAGGAAACCTCCTCTCATCTAAGATTGAGCCTTTCGCAAATCCAAGGGGGGAAAGTGGACACCAAACCAAATTTAGTCCACAATGCCAAAACTACTTCAGATATTTGTGCCAGTATGGCCAAGTTGCAAGCCTCTATGGATGGTATCATGAAGAATCAAGAACAAATGATGAGTACAATCGTCAACTTGGAAAGATCCCAAAGCCAAGCACCTAGGGTCTCGTACAAAGGGAAATTTCAAAAGGGGAACCAATTTTATAAGCCAAAGAATAAGCAAGAAGTTCCAAACACCTTAGCCCCTACAAACGTTGTCGATAAAACCCTTAGTGCCTGGAATGCAGTGAATCACATTGGGAGCATGAATGTCCTTACAATGACAAGGCCCTTAGATAAATATCACGACTGAAGAACATCAAGAGGATATAAGAGAAGCGGCCAAGAAAGCTAGAATGGTGGTAATAAACAACCTATACCAGGAATCAAAAGAAAAATTGAAGAAACAAGAGTTCCATGTGTATAGACGAAAAAACCTGAGCCAACCTACGACTGAACAAACAAAACCCCCATCCTTGGATGTGCTCCTTCCTAAAAAAATCCAAGACTAAAATGGTTGACTTAAACTTTGACTTTGAAGGGGCACTATCCAAGATGCATGTATCCATTTCCCTAAAAGAAGTCATTAAGGTGCCATGTGTCAAAGAGTGTTTTAACAATTTCTTTCAAGGATCAGATGGACTCATGGACCCCCCTATTATGTTGCAAGCCGATCACTTTAGGGTCCAATACGGTGAGAATCCTCCCTTCTTCATGACTTTAATAATGAACAACAAGAGCCTCAACAACTGCATGTTGGACACAGGGGTGGGTGCCAACATAATGCCCTTTAAAGTCATGCAACAATTAGGGTTGAAAGTCACACGCCCTTACAGGAATGTGTGTGGCTTCGAATCTAAAGACATACCCACACATGGAGTAGTTGAGAATGTGGAAATTTGCCTTAAAGAGTACCCGGAGAAAGTAATCTACATTGACATCGCGATAGTAGACGTCCCAGATGTGTGGGTAATGTTGGTGTCTAGGAAGTTTGCATCACTTTTGGGTGGCACCCTTGAGATGGACCTCTCTTTTATAGAATTACATTTGAAATATGGAATAATAGGCCGTCTCCTAAATGAGAAAGTAACTGAAACCCATGTACAAGAAGCTAATCGCCCCATCAAAAATGACAAGATGCGTGATGAGATCATACAAACTCTTCATAAGTATTCTCTTGAAGATATGCCTTTCGCAACAGAAGAAGATTTTGATCAAATTAAATGGCCCAAAAGGGAAGAATACCAACAACTCCTAGATGCAAAGCCAAGGAAACCGGGACTGTGAAAATACTACAAAGACCAAAAGATGATGTACAGATTCATCCATCCCAGCAAGAAGTATTTACAGCAGAAGCCCACCCTCCTCCCTCTGCACAATATACCAGGGTTGTCCAAGGGACAACCAAGTACAAAATCAGGAAGTACAAAGAAGGAGATGTAGTATGGATGTGGGATACCCAGAAAGGAGAGCCAATTAATGTCAAAGGAAGCACTCTATCATGTCTCGGACCTTTCAAGGTTGGACGAGAATCAGTTAATGACTCCTACTATTTGTCCACTTTTGAAGGAACAAGGTGCCCATTACCGATCAACGGACGCCTCCTCAAACCCCACCAAGGTGGGGGAACCTGACTTCACAGGTAAGTACAGGTAAGTAGGCATTTTTTCATTCGTGTATTATACCATTTGCATTGCATGTTAGTTTGATTTCACACTCACCTTTATTAATTGTTTTATTTCAGTCTTTATATATATCTATCTATGTTGGGGTGGCATTACCACCCCGTTTTTGTTACTGATTCTTCTATTGAGATCGAGCAGGTCAGCAGGTTATGCCAGAGATGTTGAGGTTCTCATGCTCTCTATGGTGATCACATGTCCCCGAGTTGGAGCCAGATGTTATCCCCCACTTTCACGGATAACTAGGAGATCATGTCTCGAGGCCCACAGGGCCTAGACATGGAGTACCGAAAGAAGGATTGACTTTAGCATGGCCCTGGAGGGCCCACCTTTTCTTTCTTCCAACATCTTTATCTGGTTAGCAGTAGCATCAACCATCACCATCGGCTTGGTCCTGTGTCAGAGAAGGTTCTTTCTCCATGAGGTAATTAGTCCAGGTATCATGGTATGTGTCACTTTGATCATCAAAACCATTGAATGTATGCCTCTGATTCCTTTTATTTCTAATAACTGCTTGGATCTTACACTTTCCCACTTGACCTTGTTTGGGGGGATTGACAGGGTGCCCTAGTAAGCCGATTTCTGTAGGTTTTGGTTTGCCACTGGGGGGATTTCTCAAAATCCATCGTCCGCTCCCATCACAGCACCATCCTTCCATCTTGTTTCCCGCTCACTTATCCCATTCCACTCGTCCGGGCATCAGGTTGACCTATTTTCAGGATTGCACCTTATCTCGTGGGAAGAAGGGGTTAAAGGCCCAGAAGGTAAAAGCAAGTTGGTAAAATATAAAATCCTAAAAATAAAACCTCGAGATGCTTCACCCAAGGATCCCCGAGAAAGCAATAAAAGGCTTCTCAGCAAGAAACAAGAGGGACCCGAAAAATAATAAAACAAGACCTAACCAGAGGATAGGGGGCTCATCACGAGCCATCCTATTAGGTCCATGGGTACCTAGCAGTATGACATTGCCACCAACTGGTTACCACACCAGGGCAGTGACTCTTGGTTCCATGGCCAAGGGAAAGGGGGTCTCATCATGCGCCAGGCTTCTCATTTCTGTGAAAGTACTTGTGGGTAACACTGCCACCACTGGTCACCATGCCAGGGCAATGTCCCCTGATTAGATCTTGAGCAAAAAAGAGAAAAAACAATAAAAGATAAAAATAATAAAGGTAAGAATGGGCTTGGAAAATATGCATACATGATAGGTACAACTCGCCTTCTAACAAAGGCACCCACAGGTAACATCTCTTGTATCCTTGGCCCTCACTACACCCAGATGCTTGGACATCCCTTGACCACACCACCCACTAACATGGCTTGGATGAGGTCTGTTCTGGGAACTTTCCTTTTCCAGTAGACACTAGCCCAATAGGACGCCTTGTCCTTTTCTCGAGACTAGTATTGTAGGCTTGTGTAAAACCTTTGAGTTGTTGACTAATTTATTAGGGATTTTATGCACATGTTTAATAATATTGATGATGAGATGTGATTGACATTGCTATGATCCCTGTGATTGATGAGCCCATGGAGGGCGTAGCTTTTGATATGAAGGACCATACCCGACGGACAGGTACCATTTGGACTAGTACACATGGGGAGATGATCAATTCGGATCTCCATGGGGCTGAAGAGCCCATCAGATGGATGTTGAACCCCATCAGGGGGCAGAGACAGGACAAAGATAGATCAGGGGATTTGCACCGGAGAATAAGAGGACGTTCCACCAGAGGCACCCCGACAGAGCTTGACCTAGGGGGGATGGCCCTTTTTCAGTGGAACGTTGGCCTTGGAGGGCCTAGGACGTCACCATATTGACCATGATGTCATCTAGCTTCATGGACGTCTTGGGAGGCAGACTAGGCAACATTGGCACGTGTGGCAGGTTGGAGAATCCCAAGGAGGGCTAACGTTTTGCTCCAGGATGCCCCATTTTCCCTAGAAGGGGATGATGTCTCCTTTAAAGGTGTTTATTACTTCTTTTCAACGTGATTAGGGTTTTAGTTTGAAAATTTAATGTAAAAACAGTATGATTTGGTATTTTGGCCTTGTCGGCCTTTTACATGACCTAAAATGTAAAATTAGGTCATGGTACTGTATAAATGAGGGATTTTTACCTTCATTTTTTGCAACACAACTTACTCACTCCATAAGGAGGTCTGAAAATTTGCGCCCTCTCTTGGGTTATTGGCTGATTTAGTGATGTGCACTTGTTGAAGGAGGATTATTTTGGCATGTTTTGTCATTTCTCTTGAAGAAAAGTGTTACAACTAGGGTTTGCATTGATATTTCTTGGTGATATGTAAGTAATTTTCTGCAAAACTTCTTGAATGAATGGTTGTAGTTTCATTTCTTGCATATGTTTATAAATTTTGTTGAATAAAACCCTAGGTGACAAGCACACAAGTAGGTCCTTGTCTCATGTCCCCTTTGAGAGAAATTTTCGGCCATTGAAAAAGAAGAGAGCCTAGTCATTGCTACACTCTCTCTCTCTTCATTTATTGCTAACCGTACTATATAGAGGCCAAGAAGAGAGAGACGTCTTAAGCCTAGGTCTACTACACTTAGGGCCATTTTTCTCTAGGGTTTGCTGAAAAGGCCTTGCTCTAGCAACACCTTGCTTCATCAAACCCTCTAGTCTTGTTTTTTATGCTTCATCTTTCAGCTAGCCGTTTTTGCCATTGAGTTAAGGAAGGAGGAGAGAGCACCAAGGCCTAGTTTACCTACACCAAGGTGAGCCTCTCTCCCCTATGGTTTTTGACTTTGGGGCCTTTCTCTAGCAACACTCCAAAGCCTCTCCCTCTGGTCCTTGACCTTTTTACCTTTGCCTCCTTTAGCTTTTGTGTCCTTCAGTATTGACTCCATTTAACCCTAAGGCACTGATCCTAAGATCCCTTGCATTGAAGTGACCTTTATCGAAACTACTCTCAACACATTGATTGAAACCCTAACTACACTAACCCTAGCTTATAAACTAATCCTACTAACCAAGTGTTGCCGTCATCTCTTGCTATTAATACCCTTGTGCAACAAACGTTTTGTCTTATAAGCAATTGAATGGTGATTTAAGGCATTTGTTAAATGAAGTGTTGATTTTTTACATTGAATTCCATATTGTTTCAACATTTATTGAAGAAGTGACATAATTTTCATTGCTATTTATAAACATTGACTTCGTCAATATTTATTATCAAATTGCTTATATTTTTATCAGATAGTCATTGATTTATATGAAGTACTAACCCATTGAGCAAGCTTGCATATATCAGTTTGTTGTTGTTTTGTCTCAGGCAGGTATATCTCTTTGGGGGTTTTACTTTATTATTAGTTGTTTAACCGGACTTTCTACTCAATGATGAATTGTGAGGGGGGAAATTATCCTTGTCTTATAATCCTTTTCCTTATCAAAACCCCCGGTCACCGGGGACGTCTCCCCTGGGCCTTACCACCCTAAAGAGAAAGAACCATCACATTGTGGTGACATTGGGTGGGATTGGTTCTTGTTATGCCAGTTTGACTCTCCAACCTTTAGCCTTTATCCTTGCTACAAACGGTGTGATAACAGGCCCAGAAGGTAAAAGCAACATGGTAAAAGGTAAAAGCCTAAAAAATGAAACCTCCAGATGCTTCGCCCAAGGATCCCTGAGAAAGAAATAAAAGGCTTCTCAGCAAGAAACAAGAGGGTCCCGGAAAAATAATAAAACAAGACCTAACCAGAGAATAGGGGGTCTCATCACGAGAAAATCTATTAGGTCCATTGGCACCTAGAAGTATGACATTGCCACCAATTGGTTACCACGCCAAGGCAGTGACTCTTGGTTGCATGGCCAAGGGAAAGGGGGTCTCATCATGATCCAGCCTTCTCATTTCTGTAAAAGTACTTGTGGGTAGTGCTGGCACCTGTTGGAGCCGCCCTTGTTTTTCACCTCGCGCAATTTTCAATTTTTGATACTTGAGATCTAAAGTTTCTTTTCTTCTCCTTCTGAAATCATAAAGCTCTGAAATCTTGTCCCATGAATAGAAATGCTTTGTCACTTTCAAAAAGGGTCCATTTTTTGCAAGTAGGTTCGCTCTTTTGTTTTGTTTCGGGGTCTCGCAAGTCGGACACTTTAATTTTTAAATTCACAAGTCCCGAGTCGCGAAACTGCGAACTCAATTTTAATTTTCTCCCAAGGCATTAACTAGGGTGAAACCTTTAACCCATGATTAGACGTCATCGGGGTTTCGCGACTCGGCATGCGTCAAACCCAAGTTTTTGTTCTTACAGCCCCGATAGCCGAGAACACGATGACTTTGTGATAACCTTGGTTAGAGACTAAGGGTAAAAAACTAACCATGGTTAAATTTGGGTCTCGCCACTTCGTCACTCGGCACTTTCTTTCATCAAGTTAAGGTGTCCAAAAAATCTGATTCACGAAGTTGTGACATAATTATAGCGAGATTAATTAGTCGCCTAATCTAAGATTTCCTTCTTTTAATTTGAGTCTTAATTATCGCCACATCGCGATATCGCAACTCGGCATATCATTCTTCCAAAAGTTTGTCTTCGAATTCCCGAGTTGCGATATGACGATTAGGTTAGTTATATAATTAAGAATGCGCCAAATCACGGTTATTGTTAATTAAGGAAAAAATCGGCACTCGCAACCTCGCGAGTCGAAGAGTCAAAATCTAAAAACAAAATTCATGATACAGCGAAAGGCGAGAAAATGGTTAACGTTGTTAAATTTGAAATTTTAAAATTAAGTGAGATACGTCCCGCGTATCGAGGTTGGCACACTTCACGAGGAATTTAATTTCTCTCCATAACCCTGTTGCCTGTCAAGCCGCCGAACATTGATGACATTAATGAAGAATTAGGGTAAATCCATGAATAAATAAGATTGGATTTATACAATAAATTTGGTTTTATTTGCGATTTGATAGACTTATTTCAAAAGTACAGGATTTTCAAATATATAYGAGAGTTTCATTCTTTTTAAACATTTCTCATAAGCGCACAGAGCTCACCTTTCTCCGAGAGAACTCATTTCCGCATGTATACACAGGTCTATTGCAGAAGAGCGAAAAAGCAAGCGTCAGCCATGGCTCCAAGGAGAGCAGTGAAAGCGAATGTCGAGGTTGCAGCGGAGGGTCCAGACAACGTCTCAGATACTTCGCCTTGGACTGGCGTCTCAGTACCCACCTGGTCGTTTATTTCAGACATTCTGCAATCCGAGTTGCTAAACTATTCAGACTCAGATGACGATGACAATGATATTGTAAAGGACGACCTGAACACTAAGTATAAGACAATTGTTCAGTCGGGAATGCACCTGGTTGCAACCAGACCTCGGTTGTTCCCATACTACGACATGATCCGATGGGCATTGGATCACATCGACCTGCCCACCAGAACTATCCTAAATGACCGACGGACCACAATCGGGACTTTCAGACCAGAGCATATCCAATCTATGTATAAGCTCCCAACGACTTCTGAATATATATATGGAAATGAATTCCTAGAGGAATTCAAAAAGAAGGAGTGCGAAGAATATGACAAAACCATGCCTGGTTTGATAAAGGATTGGGTTTCGCGTTCCGCAACATTCAGAGCGAATGACAGGGGTGTGTATTCGATTTCTTCATTGGAGCCACAGTATATGTATGTGGGGATGATGACTTGTCGGCTTTTTGGATGGGAGGATACCGCGCATTTTTACATCCAATGGGTACCTCTCATCTTTCGGGTAGCGGAAGGTTGCTCATTTAATTGGGCTAAGATTCTCTCCGACAGTTTGTTCAACAGAGTCACAGAGTACCAGGAGAAAAAAGCAGTCGGGAGACCATCCAGATTCTTCATGTACGTGTATATCATGGATGCAATATGCTCCATGACACATTTTCCTTTGATGAATTGGGCTTGGAGTCCAACCCAAGAAAAAACTATGCATGAGTACCACGACAAGCTGTGGGAAAATAATGCAAATAAGTTTATTTATGAGATTTTCCACTGGGTGATGGTGCCCCTGCACATCGCCATTTTTGGTCTTTCGCCACCCCGCATCTCGGATAGCATTGCTGCGAATCTAAGCAGTATCGCGGACTGGTACATAGAAGAAGAATTCTCCTATTTTAGAGTTTTCGAAGTTGTTGTCCCTCCTCTGGCGCTACCGCTGTTCATCCCCGACAAGCTGGCCTGTCAAGAGATTGCGCGACAAACAGTAATTGGCAGAGTGAGTAAAGAGCTCAAAGCGTCATCAAAGAAGGTATGGTCGTTTTTCCCTGTTCGATTTAATTCCTATTCATTATTAGATTTCGGACATGCTAAGGCTGAAGCTGCAACCTTAGAAGACTTGAGCCTAGTCTCTATTGAGTACAAAAAGCATGATCCGTAGAGAATTGTAAGCACCCATTTGGGGAATTGTGGATTAAAGAGGTTTGAACATGAGTGTTCGCCCTCGGATGATGTTTTCCAAGGGGCGAGGTCCTATTCGGAAGTGCAATTTCGAATCAGATCTCTAACACCCAAAGATAGGGCCTCTGTTTTAAAATTTCAGGAACATAGGAAAATATGTCTTCTCGTGGTGCTGGGAGGTTTAGGAATTTCCAAGGATAAATAAAAGGAGGCCGAAAGTTTTGAGGGGAAAACTTCTAACCCCAAAAAACGTCAGGAAGGGGAGCAGGAGAAGAATCCCGAGCAGGAGAAGAATCTCGAGCAGGAGAAGAGTCCCAAGTAGGAAAAGAATCCTGAAACAGAAGAAGGGACTACTAACCCACCCAAGGAACATGGTCCAGAGATGGAAGTGAAAAACACCGACCCGCCTGAAACTCAGAATCCAGAGACAAGGACAGAGACGAAGACCTCCGATCCTCCGAAAGAGAAGGACTCACTCGTCACACCAGGAAAGGCGGCGAAGCTGATCAGACAACCCATCACCTCTGTCACACCCTTGCAGTCGGAACAGGGAGACGTTAGTGAGGGATGGATATTTGGTGAAGAGCTGAGGCCTATAAGGGCAGAGGAACTCCCCCCTAATGAGTTCTTTTTTGACAGAAAGAGAAAAGCTGTAGTAAAGCGGGAATTTTATCAAGAGGAAGATTCCATTGTTAAAAAATTCAAAGTAATGACAGATGGAAAAAACAAGAAGAGTGATGAATTCGCAACAGAGATAGAAGGGACGCTAGGAGCGTATGCGTCAACAAACCAATTCTCGGTTGCGATGTTGAAAAATCAGCTCAAGAAAAAGAATCGACTGATCAAGACTCTTGAAGCCCGAGTAGCTTCGGATGCGGAAGACGCTAAGAGTCAAGCGAGTCGAGAAATAGAGCTAGCCCAATTGGCCGATAAGAAAGAAATCAAAGTCCTCAAAACCAAGCTGGAACAAGCAGATTCAGTGATCCGAGATGGTCGGGTGTAGGCTGGTCAGCAGAGAAATATGATCACAGAGCTACAAGCTCAGTTAAAGGTCACAGAAAGCAAGGTTGTCGACATCGAGATTGTTAAATCCTGAGAAATCGATATTCAGAGCAGGATCTCTTCTGCTCAACAGAGTCTGATAAACAAAGTAGGGGAGTTTCGAGAAGATTGCCTATTAATGCATCAGATTTCTGAGAATCTGATTGTCAAGGAAAGAAACGTAGAAGCTGCTCGGATCGCCTTCCAAGAAGAAGTGATAGCCACCAACAACAGATTTTCAGCAGGGCCCCCCGGACTCACCATTGCCGAACAAACTAGGGGTAATATTTTGTTAAAAAATTGGGAACATGATATTACTTTAAGCAAGGAGCAGGCTCAAAAAGTGACAAATTCACTAGAAGAAACTTTCAAAGCCATAAATGGTGAGTTGTTAGGGATGGAGAGTGGAGGTGACACAGAGATGCTAAGGCAGATGAATAAAGAGCGGATCTCCCTCGACATGAAGGAGAAAAATGAGAGAAATTTGGCAGAGATCTCTAAGATGGACAGGTTAGACATGGCTCAAATTGATGGACATTTGATTCAACCCAGCACACAACTCGGCGGCCTTGATATGGTTGATGCACATATGGGGAATAAACTTCCACAATTAGCCCGAGAGTGTTATTTTGCTGAAGCCATTTGTCAAGCAGAGCCGTCACAGCTTGTATCCCAATTCATGGAAAGATGTAGGATATGCATTGAGTCTATGCAAAGACAAGCACCTGGCCCTTTTTGAAAACAAAGTAGAAGAGATGGAGTGTTTTTTCCCCTCACAGCTGCCAAGCGGAGCTTTCACAACTTGTATCCAGTTTATGGACAGATGTATAATATGCACTAAGTCACGTAAAGGCAGGCAGCTGGCACTTTTTTTGAAAATAGGGGTAGGGAAGGGCAAATTTGTATAAATAGATCACCAAAAGAAGAACCAAAGGCTGGACTTTTTGGTAAACATGGTACTGTAATTTTTGCATTGGAGGAGTTAATACAAGCAAATTCGAAGATTCCTGATTCTGTCACGACTGTGTTCCAAGTTTGTTTCGTTATGTTTCTTGTTTCATTTCAATTCACTCTTCTTAATTGATGTGTATCACTATAATTTAGTACGACCACTACTATAGTGAAGGGATTTCATCTTTCTGTAATTGTGTCTTGTCTTTCCTCTGCACCAGCTATTAGCGGGTGTAAGACCAATTTGCATTTATAGAATTTTATATTTAGTTACACTATGTCAATTATTTCTATGTCAATTTCTTCTTCTATGTATGTGTGAGTTTCTATTGACGGGAACCTTACGTTATCCACAGCTAAATGTTTTTCTCTCATTCCATATCTTTTACTAAAAGAAATACAGTTACGGGAAAGGGCCTTCAGTTTGCATTTCCATTTTGTTCTTCATGCAAAAATACCACTTAAAAAACCAAATTGAAACAGCGTTAAAATCTCTTCCTAAATCGTTTCCATACTGGTATTGTTCCTTAAATGACTGTCCCTGCAGTAAATCAACCTAATATTCAACCTGGACTCTCTAATCAAACTCATATTGCTTTAAATCTCTTTGATACAATTCTTAAAACTGCTAACACCCGGGAAGAATTAGAACATTCATGGGCAGCCATTGAGCAAGATATTACCACCCAGGAACAGTTGGGAGCTAGACAACAAGAACATAGAAACCCTTATTAGTTTCCATACCGAAGGTTAAGTACAATCCTGTATCAACCTTTTGTATACTTTCGGATGCCTTGACACTGTACTTTAAAGCCTTAGGTACAGACTCAGGAACAACATCTTTCTGGCATCGTTGCCAGGGAGCGAAGTTACAAAATCTTTTCCCTGGGAAAACGACAAACTATTTCGTTGATAGTGTTACTCATTGATAGTGAACATAGAGTGCACACCTTTTTAAGGCTTTTAAATCTTTCACTTGGCGACTCCACTGAAACACAAACTGGCGTTTGGTAGAAGGCATACCAGACAGAACCCAGATGGCAGGCCGATTACACCTGTTAATGATCCTGAAAA
>ML781192.1:525741-539469 GCA_009831015.1 Picea engelmannii | reverse complement strand
TAAATAAATAAATTTTATTATGAGTTTTTGTACATATTTATGTTTTTTGCTCAAGCATTTATTTTCAATTTTTGGTTTTCCTTCCTAAATTCTCAACACATTTTAAATCAAATTCGTATTTGTTTTTTGCAGGAGTCCAGCTGGAAATGAAACTAGCTGAAGAAATAAGGTGTAGATCAGTGTGGGAAATAGGACGACATAAAACAGGTGATACATAAGATAATTCGTAGCTCACAAAGAAATTGAAAAGAAAAGACAGAAGTAAGTTTTTTCAATACTCTGGTCATGAAAGGCTGTTTTAGCAATCTAAGGTAATATTGTTCAAATTGAAATATAAAAAGCAGATAATGGGATTATTTTTGATTTCATAATCCTCAAACCAAATAATTTGAGTGAATATATTAAAATCCAAAAACAGACAGTCATAAATTTTGTTCCAAAATATATCCGAAAACCAGTCCCGAACTGTTGTCACTTTTTATATATTAAGCCATTGAATTGCTACCTTGTTTTCTGTCTATATTTGGAGCCTGACTTTAGCAAGTCACTATCTTCCCAAGTTTTTGCAAAGGAGTAAAAGTTTTTCATTTTAAAACCTCAGGGATTTCGGAACAGATCTTAATAAGAAAGCTGGTCCTCACAACTACTTGATCTTCTGCTAAGTTAAGGAACGTTTATAGTGATCTTAACTTTCCTAGGTTTTTTAACAGCGTCGAAAAAATCAAAGATTGCTTGAACAGGATGTCCCTTAAAGTTTTATTTATTCTCCCCTGTCTCCCTAAGAAATAAACGTCTTGTGAGGGTCAAAGGAAGGTTGATACTGAGTAATCAAAATAAGTTGACAGACCTCTGATAAAAAATATTACACAGATCTCAGCCCTGATATAAACTGATTGCTCCCATCTTCGTGTTTTAAAAGTAAATACTGAGACAGGTGGTGAAAGGAAATTCAGAAATGATTTCCCCCACCTAGTCCATTAAGACGATGAAAGGAAATTCAGAAATGATTGCCCTCGTCTTAGCGTTTAAACACATAAATATTTTTCGAAGTGGTGAAAAGAAATTCAGTGAAAAAGGGTCAGACAACTTCACCGGGGTACTGAACAGGCTCGCTGGCAGTGAAGCAATGTCTGAGAGATATGTAAGGCTGTTATACGTAAACATCAATCTACTCTGGTAATCACGCTTTCTGAAAACCTGATCATTTCTCCAATTTCCGACGGGACTTCCCTATTTTAGATTATATAATATCATTCTTTTGATGCAAGCTATGAATCACAAAACCTATTGAATATCCTAGGAGCATTACGACTGTCTTAAAGCGTTCCCCAAACTTAGTAGCAAGAAAGGGAAAATTGCGAAAGTGACTTTAGCTGTGTTTAGAAAGAGTATCTGAGTTCGAAAAAATTTCTGGGGTTCCAAGCAAAATTTCCCTCCCCTTCTATCTTTTTCCTCGATTTTTCTGTTGATATTAGCCTATGACTCCATTTACCCAATTTTGGCACCTTGTCTACTGTTCTTCCCGCTTCACAGGGAAGCAGGATCCCTAGTTGGAGCCTATGTTGGAGCCGCCCTTGTTTCTCACCTCGCGCAATTTTCAATTTTTGATACTTGAGATCTAAAGTTGCTTTTCTTCTCCTTCCGAAATCATAAAGCTCTGAAATCTTGTCCCATGAATAGCAATGCTTTGTCACTTTCAAAAAGGGTCCATTTTTCGCAAGTAGGTTCGCTCTTTTGTTTTGTTTCGGGGTCTCACAAGTCAGACACTTTAATTTTTAAATTCACAAGTCCCGAGTCACGAAACTGCGAACTCAATTTTAATTTTCGCCCAAGGCATTAACTAGGGTGAAACCTTTAACCCATGATTAGACGTCGTCGGGGTTTCGCGACTCGGCATGCGTCAAACCCAAGTTTTTGTTCTTACAGCCCCGATAGCCGAGAACACGAAGACTTTGTGATAACCTTGGTTAGAGACTAAGGGTAAAAAACTAACCATGGTTAAATTTGGGTCTCGCCACTTCGTCACTCGGCACTTTATTTCATCAAGTTAAGGTGTCCAAAAAATCCGATTTACGAAGTTGCGACATAATTATAGCGAGATTAATTAGTCACCTAATCTAAGATTTCCTTCTTTTAATTTGAGTCTTAATTATCGCCACATCGTGATATCGCAACTCGGCATATCATTCTTCCAAAAGTTTGTCTTCGAATTCCCGAGTCGCGATATGACGATTAGGTTAGTTATATAATTAAGAATGCACCAAATCACGGTTATTGTTAATTAAGGAAAAAATCGGCACTCGCAACCTCGCGAGTCGAAGAGTCAAAATCTAAAAACAAAATTCACGATACAGCGAAAGGCGAGAAAATGGTTAACGTTGTTAAATTTGAAATTTTAAAATTAAGTGAGATACGTCCCGCGTATCGAGGTTGGCACACTATACAAGGAATTTACTTGCTCTCCATAACCCGGTTGCCTGTCAAGCCGCCGAACATTGATGACATTAATGAAGAATTAGGGTAAATCCATGAATAAATAAGATCGGATGTATACAATAAATTTGGTTTTATTTGCGATTTGACAGACTTATTTCAAAAGTACAGGATTTTCAAATATATACGAGAGTTTCATTCTTTTTAAACATTTCTCATAAGCGCACAGAGCTCACCTTTCTCCGAGAGAACTCATTTCTGCATGTATACACAGGTCTATTGCATAAGAGCAAAAAATAAAGCGTCAACCATGGCTCCAAGGAGAGCAGCGAAAGTGAATGTCGAGGTTGCAGCGTAGGGTCCAGAAAACATCTCAGATACTTCACCTCGGACTGGCGGCTCAGTACCCACCTGGTCGTTTATTTCAGACATTCTGCAATCCAAGTTGGTAAACTATTCAGACTCAGATGACGATGACAATGATATTGTAAAGGACGACCTGAACACTAAGTATAAGACAAATTTTCAGTCAGGAATGCACCTGGTTGCAACCAGACCTCGGTTGCTCCCATACTACGACATGATCCAATGGGCATTGGATCACATCGACCTGCCCACCAGAACTATCCTAAATGACCGACGGACCACGATCGTGACTTTCAGACCAGAGCATATCCAATCTATGTATAAGCTCCCAGCGACTTCTGAATATATATATGGCAATGAATTCCTACAGGAATTCAAAAAGAAGGAGTGCGAAGAATATGACAAAACCATGCCTGGTTTGATAAAGGATTGGGTTTCGCGTTCCGCAACATTCAGAGCGAATGACAAGGGTGTGTATTCGATTTCTTCATTGGAGCCACAGTATATGTATGTGGCGATTATGACTTGTCGGCTTTTCAGATGGGAGGATACCGCGCATTTTTACATCCAATGGGTACCTCTCATCTTTCGGGTAGCGAAAGGTTGCTCATTTAATTGGGCTAAGATTCTCTCCGACAGTTTTTTCAACAGAGTCACGGAGTACCGGGAGAAAAAAGCAGCCGGGAGACCATCCGGATTCTTCATGTCCGCGTATATCATGGACGTAATATTCTCCATGACACCTTTTCCTTTGATGAATTGGGCTTGGAGTCCAACCCAAGAAAAAACTGTGCATGAGTACCACTACAAGCTGTGGGAAAATAATGCAAATACGTTTATTTATGAGATTTTCAACTGGGTGATGGTGCCCCTACACATCGCCATTTTTGGTCTTTCACCACCCCGCATCTCGGATAGCATTGCTGCGAATCTAAGCAGTATCGCAGACTGGTACATAGAAGAAGAATTCTCCTATTTTAGAGTTTTCGGAGCTGCTGTCCCTCCTCTGGCGCTATCGTTGTTCATCCCCGACAAGCTGGCCTGTCGAGATATTGCGTGACAAACAGTAATTGGCGGAGTGAGTAAAGAGCTCAAAGCGTCATCAAAGAAGGTATGGTTGTTTTTCCCTGTTCGGCTTAATTCCTATTCATTATTAGATTTCGGACATGCTAAGGCTGAAGCTGCAACCTTAGAAGACTTGAGCCTAGTCTCTATTGAGTACAAAAAGCATGATCCGCAGAGAATTGTAAGAACCCATTTGGGGAATTGTGGATTAAAGAGGTTTGAACACGAGTGTTCACCCTCGGATGATGTTTTCCAAGGGGCGAGGTCCTATTCAGAAGTGCAATTTTGAATCAGATCTCTAGCACCCGAAGATAGGGCCTCTGTTTTAAAATTTCAGGAACATAGGAAAAGATGTATTCCCGTGGTGCTGGGAGGTTTAGGACTTTCCAAGGATAAAGAAAAGAAGGCCAAAATTTCTGAGGGGAAAACTTCTAACCCCGAAAAACGTCAGGAAGGGGAGCAGGAGAAGAATCCCGAGCAGAAGAAGAATCTCGAGCAGGAGAAGAATCCCGAGTAGGAGAAGAATCCCGAGCAGGAGTAGAGTCCCGAGCAGGAAAAGAATCCCGAAACAGAAGAAGGGACTACTAACCCACCCAAGGAACATGGTCCAGAGATGGAAGTGAAAAACATCGACCCGCCTGAAACTCAGAATCCAAAGACATGGACAGAGACGAAGACTTTCGATCCTCCGAAAGAGCAGGACTCACTCGTCACACCAGGAAAGGCGGTGAAGCAGATCAGACAACCCATCACCTCTGTGACACCCTTGCAGTCGGCACAGGGAGACGTTAGCGAGGGATGGATATTTGGTGAAGAGATGAGGCCTATAAGGGCAGAGGAACTCCCCCCTAATGAGTTCTTTTTTGATAGAAAGAGAAAAGCTGTAGTAAAGCGAGAATTTTATCAAGAGGGAGAGTCCACTGTTAAAAAATTCAAAGTAATGACATATGGAAAAAACAAGAAGAGTGATGAATTTGCAACAGAGATAGCAGGGATGCTAGGAGCGTATGCGTCAGCAAACCAATTCTCAGTTGCGATGTTGAAAAATCAGCTCAAGAGAAAGAATCGACTGATCAAGACTCTTGAAGCCCGAGTAGCTTCGACTGCGGAAGACGCTAAGAGTCAAGCGAGTGGAGCAATAGATCTATCCCAATTGGCCGATAAGAAAGAAATCGAAGTCCTCAAAACCAAGCTGGAACAAGAAGATTCAGTGATCCGAGATGGTCGGGTGCAGGCTAGTCAGCAGAGAAATATGATCACAGAGCTACAAGCTCAGTTAAAGGTCGCAGAAATCAAGGTTGTCGACATCGAGATTGTTAAATCCCGAGCAATCGATATTCAGAGCAGGATCTCTTCTGCTCAACAGAGTCTGCTAAACAAAGTAGGGGAGTTTCGAGAAGATTGCCTATTAATGCATCAGATTTCTAAGAATCTGATTGTCAAGGAAAGAAACGCAGAAGCTGCTCGGATCGCCTTCCAAGAAGCAGTGATAGCCACCAACAACAGATTTTCAGCAGGGCCCCCCAGACTCACCATTACCGAACAAACTAGGGGTAATATTTTGTTAAAAAATTGGGAACATGATATTACTTTAAGCAAGGAGCAGGCTCAAAAAGTGACAAATTCACTAGAAGAAACTTTCAAAGCCATAAATGGTGAGCTGTTAGGGATGGAGAGTGGAGGTGACACAGAGACGCTAAGGCACATGAATATAGAGCGGATCTCCCTCGACATGAAGGAGAAAAATGAGAGAAATTTGGCAGAGATATCTAAGATGGACAGGGTAGACATGGCTCAAATTGATGGACATTTGATTCAACCCAACACACAACTACAATTAGCCCGAGAGTGTTATTTTTCCGAAGCCATTTGTCAAGCAGAGCCGTCACAGCTTGTATCCCAATTCATGGACAGATGTAGAATATGCACTGAGTCTATGCAAATACAAGCACCTGGCCCTTTTTGAAAACAAAGTAGAAGATATGGAGTGTTTTCGCCCCTCACAGTTGCCAAGTGGAGCTTTCACAACTTGTATCCAGTTTATGGACAGATGTATAATATGCACTAAGTCACGTAAAGGCAGGCAACTGGCACTTTTTTTTGAAAATAGGGGTAGGGAAGGGCAAATTTGTATAAATAGATCACCAAAAGAAGAACCAAAGGCTGGACTTTTTGGCAAACATGGTAATGTAATTTTTTCATTGGAAGAGTTAATACAAGCAAATTCGAAGATTCCTGATTCCGTCACGACTGTGTTCCAAGTTTGTTTCGTTATGTTTCTTGTTTCATTTCAATTCACTCTTCTTAATTGACGTGTATCACTATAATTTAGTACGACCACTACTATAGTGAAGGGATTTCATCTTTTTGTAATTGTGTCTTGTCTTTCCTCTGCACCAGCTATTAGTGGGTGTAAGACCAATTTGCATTTACAGAATTTTATATTTAGTTACACTATGCCAATTATTTCTATGTCAATTTCTTCTTCTGTGTATGTGTGAGTTTCTATTGACAGGAACCTTACGTTATCCACAGCTAAATGTTTTTCTCTCATTCCATATCTTTTACTAAAAGAAATACAGTTACGGGAAAGGGCCTTCAGTTTGCATTTCCATTTTGTTCTTCATGCAAAAATACCACTTAAAAAACCAAATTGAAACAACGTTAAAATCTCTTCCTAAATCGTTTCCATACTGGTACTATTCCTTAAATGACTGTCCCTGCAGTAACTCAACCTAATATTCAACCCAGACTCTCTAATCAAACTCATATTGCTTTAAATCTCTTTGATACAATTCTTAAAACTGCTAACACCCGGGAAGAATTAGAACGTTCATGGGAAGCCATTGAGCAAGATATTACCACCCAGGAACAGTTCGGAGCTAGACAAAAAGAACATAGAAACCCTTATTAGTTTCCATACCGAAGGTTAAGTATAATCATGTATCAACCTTTTGTATACTTTCAGATGCCTTGACACTGTACTTTAAAGCCTTAGGTACAGACTCAGGAACAACACCACCATTAGTCACCACGTCAGGGCAGTGTCCCCTGATTAGCTCATGAAAAAAAAAAGGAAAAACAATAAAAGATAAAAGAATGAAAAGAATAAGAATAAAAGGCAAGAATGGGCTTGGAAAAAATGCATCGAGGACAGGTACAGCTCGCCTTCTAACAAAGGCACCCACAGGTAACATTTCTTGCATCCTTGGCCCTCATTGCACCAGATGCTTGGACTTCCCCTGACCACATCACCCACTTACATAGCTTGGATGACGTCTCTTCCGGGAATTTCCCTCTTCCAGTGGACACTAGCCCAATAGGACACCTTGTCCTTTTCTCCATATGTGTATTGTAGGCTTGTGTAACCTCTTTGAGTTGTTAATTGATGTATTAGGGATTTTATGCACATGTTTAATAATATTGATGATGAGATGTGATTGACATTGCTATGATCCCTGTGACTAATGAGCCCATGGAGAGCGTAGCTTTTGATGTGCAGGACCATGCCCAACGGACAGGTACCATTTTGGACTAGTACAAATGGGGAGATGATCAGTTCGGACCTCCATGGGGCTCAAGAGCCCATCAAGTGGTTTTTGAGACCCCATCAAGGGGCAGAGACAGGACAGAGATGGATCAGGGGTTTTGCACCAGAGAAGAAGAGGATGTTCCACCACAATCACTTTGGCAGAGCTTGACCTAGAGAGATTGACCCTCTTTCAATGGAACGTTGGCCTTTGAAGGCTTGGGATGTCACCCTTGATGACCATGACATCATCCAGCCTATTGGATGTCTTGGGAGGCAGACTGGGCAATATTGGCACGTGTGGCATGATGGAGGAGCCCAAGGAGGGATAACGTTTTGCTCCAGGATGCCCCATTTGCCCTAAAAGGGGCTAACGTCTCCTTTGGAGGGGTTTCATGTCTCTTTTCAGCTTGATTAGGGTTTTAATTTGACATTTTAATGTAAAATGGTATGATTTTAGTATTTTGGCCTCGATAGCCTTTTACATGACCTAAAATGTAAAATTAGGTCATGGAATGGTATAAATGAAGGATTTTCACCTTCATTTTTTCAAGACAACTTACTCACTCCATAAGGAGGCCTGAAATTTGCGCCCTCTCTTGGGTTATTGGCTGATTTAGTGATGCGGACTTGTTGAAGGAGGATTATTTTGGCATGTTTTGGCATTTCTCTTTAAGGAATGTGTTACAACTAGGGTTGCCATTGATTATTCTTGGTGGTATGTAAGTAATTTTCTGCAAAACTTCTTGAATGAATGGTTGTAGTTTCATTTCTTGCATATGTTTATGATTTATGTTGAACAAAACCCTAGGTGACAAGCACACAAGTAGGTCCTTGTCTCATGTTCCCTTTGAGAGAAATTTTCAGCCATTGATAGAGAAGAGAGAGCCTAGCCGTAGCTACACCCTCTCTTTCTCTTCATGTATTGCTAGTCATACTAAGAAGAAAGAGATGCCTTAAGCCTAGGTCTACTACACTTTGGGCCGATTTTTTCTAGGGTTTGCTGAGAGAGCCTTGTTGTAGCAACACTCTTCTTCATCAAACCCTCTTGTCTTAGTTTATGTTATCTTTCAGCTAGCCGGTTTTTCCATTTGAGTTAAGGAAGGAGGAGAGAGCGCTGAGGCCTAGTTCATCTACACCAAAGTGAGCCTCTCTCCCCTAGGGTTTTGACTTTGAGGCCTTGCCTTAGCAACACCTCAAAGCCTCTCCCTCTAGTCCTCAGCCGTTTTGACTTTTGTCTCCTTCACCTCCTGCGTCCTTCACTATTGACTCCATTTAACCCTAAGGCACTGATCCTAAGACCTCATGCGTTGAAGTGAACTTGATAAAAAATACTCTCAAATGTTTGAATCAAAACCCTAACTTCACTAACCCTAGCCTAAACTAACCTTCTAACCCTATATGCTGCCCTCATCTTTAGCCATAATATCATTGGTGCAGCAAAACGTTTTACTTTATAAGAAATTGAATGGTGATTAAAGGCATACATTAAATGAAGTATTGATTTATTACATTGAATGCCATATTGTTCCAACATTTTATTGGTGAAGTGACATAATTTTCATTGGTATTCATAAACATTGACTTCGTCAATATTTATTTTCAAATTGCTTATATGGTTATCAGATAGTCATTAAATTTACATGAAGTACTAACCCATTGATCAAAGCTTGCATATATTGGTTTATTGTTGCTTTGTCTCAGGCAGGTGTATCTCTTTGGGGGGTTTTACTTTATCATTGGCCTTTGGCCGGACTATCTGCTCGGTGGTGACTTGTGAGGGGGGGAATAACTACTTTATTTTGTAATCCTTTGCCTTCTCAGAACCCCAGGTCACCGGGGATGTATCCCCTAGGCCTTACCACCCTAAATAGAAAGAACCATCCCATTGTGGTGACATTGGGTGGGATTGGTTCCTGTTACGCCAGTTTGACCTTCAAACCTCAAGCCTTTTATCTTTGCTACAAATTGTGTGATAACATTTTGGCACTGCTGTCGGGGAACACTGAGCCAATTCTCCTCAAGACGACACTTTTTAGTAAGCGTTGCCTCTAGAGCCTTTATCTTACAAGTTTACCTAGCGAATCCAGTAGGGTGTTTTCTCTTTTTCTTTGGTAGTTTCAAGTAAACTATCTGGCGACTCTACAAACCACAAAGAGGTTCAATAATCCTCCTTTATCTTTCAGAAGGAAGCCTCCCAAGAACTCTCCTATTGTAAAATCACTTTTCGGAAAGAGTCTTCCTTTGAAAACCATGTCTAGTTCCCATATCACTACATCGAACCCATCCAACAATCAAAGAAAATGGTCATCTACTCTTTTCAAACCATTAGACATGTCAGCCATACCAGGCTATCCTAGGCAAATGCCACCCAAGTATGAGAAGTGGTTGCCTAAGTTTACCGGTACTTATGCAATCAGTGCCGAAGAGCACATGAGTAGATTTTGGGCATTTTTTTCAGCTTCATCCCATTAGCGATGATGCTGAAGATTTAGTCATGAAGTTGTTCTCTGCTACCCTCTATGATGCTTCAAGGCGTTGGTACCTGAGCCTTCCTAATGGTAGCATTAAAACCATGGACAGGATAAAAGAAGTTTTTCTCAAAAGGTGGAGTATCAAAGAAGACCCTAACATGCTCCTTACCCGACTAAATACCCTTTGGAAACATGAAAATGAGTCTATTCGGGAGTTCCATACTAGGTTTGAGACCTTGCTGCAAAAGATCCCTGCTAGCCATCATCTGAAAGATGATTACCTTGTCCATATCTACACCAAGTCTTTCAAGGGCCAATTAGGGTATCTTCTCAGGGACAAAAACCCCCAATCAATTCAAGAAGCCCAAGAGCTCGCTACTAAAAACGAGGGAAACCTCCTCTCATCTAAGATTGAGCCTTTCACAAATCCAAGGGGGAAAGTGGACACCAAACCAAAGTTAGTCCATAATGCCGAAACTACTTCAGATATTTGTGCCAGTATGGCCAAGTTGCAAGCCTCTATGGATGGTATCATGAAGAATCAAGAACAAATGATGAGTACGATCGTCAACTTGGAAAGATCCCAAAGCCAAGCACCTAGGGTCTCGTACAAAGGGTAATTTCAAAAGCGGAACCAATTTTATAAGCCAAAGAATGAGCAAGAAGTTCCAAACACCTTAGCCCCTACAAACGTTGTCAATAAAACCCTTGGTGCCTGGAATATAGTGAAGCACATTGGGAGCATGAATGTCCTTACAATGACAATGGCCATCAACAAGTAAACAATATAGGCCATCTCATACAAGGCCCTCAGATAAATATAATGGCTAAAGAACATCAAGAGGCCATAAGAGAAGCAGCCAGGAAAGCTAGAACGATGGTAATAAACAACCTCGACCAAGTATCAAAATAAAAATTGAAGAAACAAGAGTTCTAGGTGTATAGACGAAAGAAACTGAGCCAACCTACTGCTGAACAAACAAAACCCCCATCCTTGGATGTGCTCCTTCCTAAAACATCCAAGACTGAAAGGGTTGACTTAAACTTTGACTTTGAAGGGGCGCTATCCAAGATGCATGTAACCATTCCCCTAAAAGAAGTCAATAAGGTGCCATCTGTCAAAGAGCATTTTAACAATTTCTTTCAAGGATCAGATGGACCCATGGACCCCCCTATTATGTTGCAAGTCGATCACTTCAGGGTCTAATGCGGTGAGAATCCTCCCTTCTTCATGACTTTAATAATGAACAACAAAGAGCCTCAACAACTGCATGTTGGACACAGGGGCGGGTGCCAACATAATTCCCTTTAAAGACATGCAACAATTAGGGTTGAAATTCACACTCCCTTACAGGAATGTGTGTGGCTTCGAATCTAAAGCCACACCCACACATGGAGTAGTTGAGAATGTGGAAATTTTCCTTAAAGAGTACCCGGAGAAAGTAATCTACATTGACATTGTGATAGTATACGTCCCAGATGTGTGGAGAATGTTCTTGTCTAGGAAGTTTGCATCACTTTTGGGTGGAAGCCTTGAGATGGACGTCTCTTTTATAGAATTACCTTTGAAAGATGGAATAATAGGACGTCTCCTAAATGAGCAAGTAACTGAAACCCATGTACAAGAAGCTAATCGCCCCATCAAAAATGAAAAGATGCGTGATGAGATCATACAAACTCTTCATAAGTATTCTCCTGAAGATATGCCTTTCGCAACAAAAGAAGATTTTGATTAGATTAAATGGCCCAAAAAGGAAGAATACCAACAATTCCTATATGAATTCAAAGACAAGGAATCCAGGACTGTGAAAATACTAAAAAGACCAAAAGACAATGTACATATTCATCCGTCCCAGCAAAAACTATTTACAGCGGAAGCCCACCCTCCTCCCTCTGCACAATACACTAGGGTCATCCAAGGGACAACCAAGTACAAGATCAGGAAGTACAAGGAGATGTAGTATGGATGTGGGTTACCCAGAAGGGAGAGCCAACTAATGTCAAAGGAATCATTCAATCATGGCTCAGACCTTTCAAGGTTGGACGAGAATCGGTTGATGACTCCTACTATTTGTCCACTTTGGAAGGAAGAAGGCTCCTATTATCAATCAGCGTACGCCTCCTCAAACCCCACCAAGGTGGGGGAACCTGACTTCACAGGTAACTACAGGTAAGTAGGCATTTTGCATTCGTGTATTATACCATTTGCATTGCATGTTAGTTTGCTTTCACATTCACCTTTATTGATTGTTTTATTTCACTCTATACATATCTATGTATGTTGGGGTGGCATTACCACCCCAATTTTGTTACTGATGCTTCTATTGAGATCGAGAAGGTCAGTAGGTTATGCCAGAGATGCTGGTGTTCCCATGCGCTCTACGGTGAGCACATCTCCCCGAGTTGGAGCCAAATGTTATCCCCTACTTTCTGGGATAGCTAGGAGATCATGTCTTGAGACCCACAGGTCCTAGACATGGAGTACCAAGAGCAGGATTGACTTTAGCATCGCCCTGGAGGGCCCACCTTTTTTTTCTTCCAGCATCTTTATCTTGTCAGCAACAACAACATCCATCACCATCGGCTTGGTCCTATGTCAGACAAGGTTCTTGCTCCATGAGGTAATTAGTCTGAGTATCATGGTATGTGTCACTTTGATCATCAAAACCATTGAATGTATGCATCTGCTTCCTTTTATTTCTAACAACTGATTGGATCTTACACTTGCCCACTTGACCATGTTTGGGGGAATTGATAGGGTGCCCTAGCAAGCCTGTGTCTGTAGGTTTTGGTTTTCCACTGGGGGGATTTTTGAAAATTCATCGTCTGCTCCCTGTTTCTGTCCTTATACACACTTGCTAGCGTGAGCTAAGTCCAACTCACTTAGTGTGTCCTCGGAGACACAATGTCTAGGTTCTCAGTCCACACTGTCACCTTGACTGGAACCTCTTCCTTCTAGGATTACTCCTAGGGAAGCCAAGGGGGGTAGTCCCTAGTTACTAGATTAATTTTAGTGTTAATGTTCTAGGAGTTAGTTTTAATTTGTTATAGGCCAAAGGGGAGAGCTAGCCTAAGATGATCAAGCAGCAAATGCAAAGTGAAAATCTTAATCTAAATGTAAGTCAGCCCTTTCCCTAAGTCAACTAAGACTAGTGCCTAAGGTTGGGAAATGGGGTCAACTAAGTTTGAGGGTGGTTTATTACAAAATGTATTACAAGTGAAACAAGTTAAACTACCCCAAACCACAAATTACAATTGTACAAAGGAAATCTAAGTGTTACAAATGATTACACCATTTACAAAGATACACAATATACAAAGATACAAAGAAGTGTAAGTGTTCAACAATTTGCCAAGCATGCCCCAATAACACTTACTCTATTGGACCACCTTCACTGGCCACCACAAAAAGCACTTAAGAATCAAAGAAAGTGATGCCTCCCCAAGTGGGATACTCAACACTTTCTTGACTCACACCACAACAACCAAATAAACAAGATTTTCAATGTTATAGTCAAATATTTCACATAGACATAAGAAACATAATCCAATAAGTTGTAATAAATATTTAAACCATGAAATTATCACCAATGATGTTTCCCTATCGATACATCTAATTCCCCATGTTATCCCCGATATCTAGGGATAACTAGGAGATCATGTCTCAAGGCCCACATGGTCCTAGACATGGAGTATCGAGAGCAGGAGTGACTTGAGCATGGCCCTGGAGGGCCCATCTTTCTTCTTCTCGGCCGGATTTGTCCTGCCACCAGTACCAACTTCCATCACTATCGGCCCGGGCTTGCATCGGAGAGGAATCTTGCTCCATGAGGTAATTGGTTTGAGGTATCATGGTATGTG
>ML781192.1:468926-488948 GCA_009831015.1 Picea engelmannii | reverse complement strand
GAAGGAATGGAGGGGGATTAATGAGAAAAAAGGAGTGGGATCATCCTAGGAGGTGATATGGGGGTCAAAGGGAGTCATAACTTATGAGAGGGGGCCCCAAATAAGTCACAACAACCTCCACCAAGGAAAAACGTCAATCCCCCCAGGGGGCCATGATTTTTTAGTGTAGAAGGTGGGTAAGGGGTTAGAATAGGTTGGAAAAGGTTGGGAGGGTTAGGTAAAGTCTAATATTGCTCTTTTCCACCTTCAAACTAACCCACTAACTCTTTTTTACAAAAATTACAAAAATGACTTAGCAATTAAAATTGTTGTTTTGATTGACTTTGACTCCGGGTGGACAAATGCATAGCAAACTTTGTTCGACTGAGCTAAAACTTGGTCTATGGGTGTAGGGGGTGCCATTCCATTTATTTTGAGCACAAATACCCTTATCAAAAACCCAAAGACCCAGTTTTTACAATATTTGTTCAAAAACATTTAATTAATTAAATAATTAAAATCTCAACCTTAAGAAAATTAATTAATTAAAAAAAACCTATCTAGACCCGACGAAATTCCGTGAAACTTTATATATTGTCTGGCATGGTCATTTTCATTATTCCTAAACAATAGATACCAAAGGATGAGACCATTAGAACGTCGTTCACCACTTTGGAGGAATGATTGCATGTGTGAGGGAAAAATTCATGGGAAATCAACCAGGCTAAAAAGCTTAGTTGACAACCTGAGGATAAAAAACCCTCGGTGAAAAGAAATCTCCCATGAAAACATCCCAAGGTACCTGATCTAACTATGATCCATGCAGACTTATTACATTATTAACCCACACAGGGGTGCGGAAATTTCGTTTACAAAATTTTGTGTTGGAGGCATAAAATGCCCAAGTAGAACCAATAATGTCTTCGACATACTTGGATCTGATGATGCATATCTTCATGGCACATGAGTTGACCCCCTCGATGAATAGGCAGTCAATAGGAGGGGCAGGATGATGGCACTTATACTTTAGCATACATATCACATGGTGTTGATGACCCTACACCTCAGCAGAGTGGACACATTAGTGGGGGTTTGCACGTGTTAGAACCTAGATCTGATGAGATCCCTATGAGGGACGTGACACTTTTGTCATCCTTTCAGACACCCATGATAGCCACATCACATTACCATATCAGTAGTATGTCAGATATGATGGAAGAACCTTTTGTGGGGGTTGCACACCATGGACATGTAGATCCACAGATCCAGGGGGAGGTACAGGACATACATACAGTTGAACTTACACATACAGATCAACATGAGGAGATGGAGTCGTAGATTTTGGAGATTCCATTAGTTGAGCAGATTGAGGGGACTGAAAGGTTGATGGAGCACTTACTCCCAAGATCGACATGCATTGATGAGGATGCACTCTTTATTGGTTAGGACAACCATAGCATGTGTCTGGATACATCTATCTGGGATCCCGACACAGATGATAGTAGCAGGGTGAGTGCACAGGAGGATACGACTACTCATACAGGATACAATTTGTTTCAAAGGGACATAGCATCTAGTGATGGGATGTAGTGGCATACGGGAGGGCCCAACAACACAGTAGACAGTGGGTAGTTCAACACGTTATCTTATGCAGAGAGTGTTTTGAGGGATTCCAGGGTTGACACTAGCAGGAATAACACTGGCAGTGAGGGATATGAGGTGGCACTTCAGCATGACCCTGATCAAGAGTCACACCACTTAGCAGCACAGTTGAGAGTCAGTGAGGATATGATCATGGCAACCACCAGGCGCAGTGATGACATGCATGCATTGATGGCGGATTTCTGTTGGAGAGCATTAGTGGCACATGATAGGTCAGATGAGGGATTTTCCATGATGATTTTCACACTCTCAGGGAGAGAATGTCTATGATGAGGACAAAATACTAGTAGTTGTTGATAGACAGGGACTACCTATTGGGGATTGGCGAGTTGTATCACAGGGCCTTGAGGGAGCAGAAGTTGGATATGGACATGTTAGCGTCGGAAGTCACTCCTGGATTGCTTGGAGGAGCAGAGCCCAACACCCATAAGTTTTATGTCACAATTTGTTCATAGGGGGTGATCGAATGGATATAATGGCTCGAGGAGGTATCACTCTAATTCAGGGACTGAATCTGATACATAAAGAACAAAGGAGGTCTGGAATCCTAACCTCATCCAGCGAGTTGATCAAGGGTGAATAGGTGGAAGACTTGATAAGAAGGGTGAACAAACGGCTTTGGGCAACAGGCTTACAACAGTTTGCAGAAGAAAGACTCTGAATACAAGATCCTCTTGGTTCAAGGTCTCAAGAAACTGAAAGGGGACTTGACTGGATCCGCCAATTCCAAGTCGCTCAGCGCAGGGAAATCACAATAACTGATTAGAGACAGCGCAACCATTACAGTGATCCATTACAACATCATCCTATAATAGCTACAGCTCGACTGGATCCTCCAATTCCGAGTTGCTCTAACACAGTGTAAACAAAGACATGAAAGAAAATGGCATTCATAAGGCAAGAAGTCTCAAAAGTTCACACATAACCAGAATAACAGTGCTTCATTAAAACTTTACAACCGGGAGCTCTGATCAACCATCGATCCTTACAAAATGTGAGAAAACTCCTCTAAATACTTAGAGCAGAAACCTTGAAGCCAATTCAAGACATCGTGTTGAAGACATTACATCTGCATGTTTACTGCACCTGCAGTCTCTGGACAGTCGTGAACTTCAGTCAGATGCAATCGCGCTCCAAAAGGACCTGTGAATGAATTGACAAGCTTACAGTCATTTCTGGACCTTCCATTTATGGTGGAAACGATGTCCAACCACCATCAACTGCTGCAATAACTGTTTCATTTTAATCGGGAAAGACCCTGGTCGACTTTGTACCTACAGGATGTGGGGGCCTTCTCATTCTGCTATTTGGATCTGTTCGGAGAATTTATGGCGAGACTAGCGGGTAGACATGGAGGCCGTCGCAAAATCGGGCCTGGCTTCTCTGGAAGAATGGGTACACAGGACCCTCCTGAACAGACTGTTGGTCAGACCCTCCATGCCTTGCAATTAATGATTGAGGCGAGGCCTCAACCACCCTCTCTTTTCTTCATTCATTGATGAGCCAAAGTGGCTCTTTGGATCCTCGAGTGGAATCCCTGATGAAAACCTGACCCAGTCCACAGGTCTCTTCTTCTTTCCTCACGGTCTCATGTACTTCACCATGACTTTTCCCTGACTCTGTATCGGGTTTTGGGGTTTCGCGTTCCCCATTGTCAAGAGCTCTTGACCCTTTGAACTCCTGATCATCGATTCTCCGATGAGCGCTCTTTTGTCCTTAGCCCCTCCTGGCTAGGCTCAGGTCCATACGACCATCCCTCATAAGACCGCAGCCCTATACCTCCGTCGGAGTTTCGGCACTTGCGATGTCACAATGTGCATGTCTCCATGACTCGCGATTCCCCGAATCGCGACGCACCCTTTTCCGCTCTGGCCCTCCTGGCTTAGCCCTGGCCAACGTGACCGTCACCCATGACTATGACCTTACCCTGTCGGTGTTTCGAACTTTTCGATGCCAAAAAGCATAAGTCCATGGGACTCGCGATATGTCGGATCCCGATTTTGCCTGCCACCTGTCCTTTTCTCGCGTGACCTCTTCTGGGGTCCACCTTCGTCACGATCGGGAAATCGCGTATCACGATTCTGCAATGCACAAAACTCTCGCTCCCGGGATCTCCGTTATCCCAATGGCTTCAACTCCGATGGACGCTTCCCTGTCGGGACCCTCCCCGATAACGCTGATCTCCTGCCACGTGTCCTTTCCAAATGGACGGTCCCTATTGACTCTCGGGGATTCGGGACTTTTGTTGTCTTGTTTCTATTTCTTGTCCTGAGACAAGAAATATCGCTAACATTAGGCTCCATGGGGGATAGAGTCGTCCCTGCGATGCTCTAAGAACTCATTCCGCAGCTTCAATGCCTTGTTGTTGGGTTATGGAGTTAAGCTCAAAACATCCCGCTTCTGAAAATATAGGCCGAAAAAAATAAAGCAAAACAAAATAAACATACATGCTCAAAAGAGCTTATTTATGTACAGCCTAATACTAATATACTTTGTACATGAGGCTAGGTGAAAGAAAATTTCCACCATAGCCAATCAAGTAGCTTCCTGGATGGAAGCTCCTTCCTTTTGTCGATGATTTCAAACAGGTGGTGTAACCATGACAACAGAATGGTTACGCTCTTCAGCCCCTCCTTACAGGCTGAGGTTGAGATGAAATGGGGCGGCTCCAAAGCATAAGGGAAATTCCACTCCATGTATCCGCTGACAAGGTCATCAAATGAGTGGCCAATTCCAGGAAATTGGCAACAGACGACCTCTTCTGCTACACAGTTGTTCACACGTGGCCGAATGTCTCTGATAACCACAGGCAGGTGAATAACTGAAGTAGGCTCGCCGATCTCAGGTGGTGGCTTCTCACTGACTGGCTTTGCGCAGTCTGTAAACTGCATCTTTGACTGCTCCTCTGGTTCTTCTGGTGCCTCTTCTTGGCTCTCCCAAGGGTCAGAGTCGTAATCATCATAGATAGGACCTGTGGGAAATATCTGCTTTTCAATTTGTTGCTCAGGGGGGTTGATTTCCTCACATTGTCTTTCATTTGTGAACAGAGGAGAAGGCTCTGCGGTCTTCTCTTGGAAGTTCTAGGTGTCCAGCTCAGAACCTGATTCATAGCTATCATACACGGGCTGGTTGCTACCCAGGTCATCAATCTGTGATGTGGGGCTCTGCTGCTCTTCAACTGAATAGTTGTTAAAGCTGGGTGAGCACCAGACTTCTTCATCTTGCAAAAAAGGAACGATCTCCAGATCCTCCTTTCCATTCCCAAATGAAAATACATATGGGAAATCTCGTGAAGAAAAAGATAACAGTCCTCTTCATCAAAACCCTCTTTAGACATAATCATATCCGGGAGGATTTCTTCTTCTTGGTTCTCCCATGGGTTAGATTCATAATGGCCATAAACAGGTCCCGTGGGAAAGATTTTTTCATAATCGCCCTCAGTAGAGCTTCTAAGGGCCTCTGCTTCAAAGGATGGGAAATCCTCAGCGTATTGTTCAGCTTCCCACCTGTCAAATCTGGCAGTGATAAATTTTATCAGTTCCATAACTCCGTCCGAAGCAGAAGAATGGGGATGAGAAAGGACTGATTCCTGATCCAGGTCATCATGATCCTCCCCACAACTTACGTCAGAAATAGCTTTCTCTTGTATAGAGTTGTGGTATCCCTCGCAACAATTATGACAAATTAAATCAGGGGGGTACAACCTCTGACAATAGGTGGTGAAATCTGCGTGGAATTCACTGAGTGAAGAAATGATAGCAGGGGGTAAAGAATGATACCATTTACGTGCATCCCCTACTAACGAGAACATGAACATTTTCAGTAATACATCCTCATGATGTATCTCCCACTGATGCATGAGTTCATGAAACTCACTAAGGTGCTGAGCAGGGTTGTCCTCTTCACGCTCTCTAAATCTGGGAAAATAATCGCCCCATTCATCCATAGAGGGGACAACATTAGGAAAACCAGGAATAGCAGAAAAATTAAAAGGAGCAAACCTTCGAGCCAGGATTTCCTCCATATAGAACCAGTGGAGTCGCCAATTGATCCTTGAATCATGGAGTCGCCAGGTGAAAGATGCGCGGCTTCAAATATGCCTGGTCCTTGTTCACCATCAAAGGCCAGATCTTAACACTATCATTACCCCCGGAAACTTCTCAGGCTGAGAAAGCAGCCGATGAAACCTTCTCGAGAAAGCTCCTCTGGGTCAGCTTTCAGGTGTGCCAACAGTGGTCGCAACTGAAACAGTAAAGTGGAAACAATGGAGTCGTCAGGTGCACAGTAGCAATCTGAATAATTCTGATTTCTGATGCACCTTCAGAATCAGTTGATCGTTGTCGTTCTGCCCAAGGAAAATCTTCAACTTCGTCCCCAGCAACGACGCCAGAAATGTTAGCGTCGGAAGTCACTCCTGGATTGCTTGCAGGAGCAGAGCCCAACACCCATCAGTTTTATGTCATGATTTGTTCATAGGGGGTGATCGAATGGAGATAATGGCTCGAGGAGGTATCACTCTAATTCAGGGACTGAATCTGATACGTAAAGAACAAAGGAGGTATGGAATCCTAACTTCAGCCAGTGAGTTGATCAAGGGTGAATCGGTGGAAGACTTGATAAGAAGGGTGAACAAACGACTTTGGGCAACAGGCTTACAACAGTTTGCAGAAGAAAGACTCTGAATACAAGATCCTCTTGGTTCAAGGTCTCAAGAAACTGAAAGGGGACTTGACTGGATCCGCCAATTCCAAGTCGCTCAGCGCAGGCAAATCACAATAACCGATTAGAGACAGCGCAACTATTACAGTGATCCATTACAACATCATCCTATAATAGCTACAGCTCGACTGGATCCTCCAATTCCGAGTTGCTCTAACACAGTGTAAACAAAGACATGAAATAAACTAGCATTCATAAGGCAAGAAGTCTCAAAAGTTCACACATAACCAGAATAACAGTGCTTCATTAAAAATTTACAATCGGGAGCTCTGCTCAACCATCGATCCTTACAAAATGTGAGAAAACTCCTCTAAATACTTAGAGCATAAACCTCGAAGCCAATTCAAGACATCGTGTTGAAGACATTGCGTGTGCATGTTTACTGCACCTGCAGTCTCTGGATAGTCGTGAACTTCAGTCATATGCATTCATGCTCCAAAAGGACCTGTGAATGAATTGACAAGCTTACAGTCATTTCTGGACCTTCCATTTATGGTGGAAACGATGTCCAACCACCATCAACTGCTGCAATAACTGTTTCATTTGAATCGGGAAAGGCATTGGTCGACTTTGTACCTACAGGACGTGGGGGCCTTCTCATTCTGCTATTTGGATCTGTTCGGAGAATTTATGGCGAGACTAGCGGGTAGACATGGAGGCCGTCGCGAAATCGGGCCTGACTTCTCTGGAAGAATGGGTACACAGGACCCTCCTGAACAGACTGCTGGACAGACCCTCCATGCCTTGCAATTAATGATTGAGGCGAGGCCTCAACCACCCTCTCTTTTCTTCATTCATTGCTGAGTTGAAGAGGCTCTTTGGATCCCTGAGTGGAATCCCTGATGAAAACCCAACCCAATCCACAGGTCTCTTCTTCTTTCCTCACGATCTCCTGTACTTCACCATGACTTTTCCCCAACTCTGTATTGGGTTTTGGGGTTTCCCGTTCCCCGTTGTCAAGAGCTCTTGACCCTTTGAACTCCCGATCACCGATTCTCCGATGAGCACTCTTTTGTCCTTAGCCCCTCCTGGCTAGGCTCAGGTCCATACGACCATCCCTCATAAGACTACAGCCCTATACCTCCGTCAGAGTTTCAGCACTTGAGATGTCACAATGCGCATGTCTCCATGACTCGCGATTCCCCGAGTCGCGACGCACCTTTTTCTTCTCTGGCCCTCCTGGCTTAGCCTTGGCCAACATGACCGTCACCCATGACTATGACCTTACCCCGTCGGTGTTTCGGACTTTTTGATGCCAAAAAGAATAATTCCACGGGACTCGCGATATGTCGGATCCCGATTTCGCCTGCCACCTGTCCTTTTCTCGCGTGACCTCTTCTGGGGTCCACCTTCGTCACGATCGGGAAATCGCGTATCACGATTCTGCAATGCACAAAACTCTCGCTCCCGGGATCTCCGATATCCCGATGGCTTCAACTCCGATGGACGCTTCCCTGTCGGGACCCTCCCCGATAATGTTGATCTCCTGCCACGCGTCCTTTCCAGATGGACGGTCCCTATTGACTCTCGGGGATTCGGGACTTTCGCTGTCTTGTTTGTGTTTCTTGTCCCGAGACAAGAAATATCGCTAACAGGACCGACTTACTCAGGAGTTGGAGAGCACTCGAGGATTATTGAGAGGCACACAGACAGCCCTTCAAGAATCAAAGTCTATATTAGATGAGTCTCTTGAGGAGATTCGTCATAGATCCACTTCATATGTCTTAGTGGACACTTAGATGTATCATTCAGTGATGTTGCTAGAGGATGTTGGTGATCTAGCAGAGGAGCACCAGTTGATGGAGGACACTTCCATTTTTGTTTCGAGAGTGGTTGACCTCCATGTAGAGGTTGATCCAGCAGTATGCTCAGGGTCTATGATGCAGCATGAGTCTACAGGAGACGACATGAGTATGCCAGAGCATACAATGATTAGTGATAGCTCACAGAGGCATGTCGAGATATATGGTGGGATTCAGAGGGGTGTATTGCCTTGCAGGGAGGATACACACTTAGGGGAGGATGCAGATGCCACTCCTTTGCAGCATCGCATAGTTAGGGAAGATCACCTTCACCGTATCAGTAGTCGCATGGGAGATGAGAGATGGAGATTGGTTTACCAGCAGTTGGAGGAGGTACTTCCGATTGTACCTGATGATTGGGGTTTAGTGATGACTACCGGCGAGCAGTTATCATGGGTATTGGTAGACGTACTTTCAGTCAAATCCTTGGGATTGACCGAGGCTAGTGGTATTTTTCAGTCCTACGATCAGTTACAGATGTCTCTGTTACTCTTTTCCGACACTTTTATCATGGACAACAAAATGAGGAGAGATAGACAGTGGCAGAGGGCATGGAGAGTGATTAGGACGAGACCACATGACATAAGTACTTTTACGGCATACAACAGGTCAGAGGTGGATTTCCATGAGCAGCCAGATGAGATTTGGTGCATTATGGTGAGCACCATAGGCCAGGTGATAGCAGATGAGCACAGAGGGCTTCCGACAGTGATCAGTCTGGAACAGGAGCAACTAGCAGAGACTGGAAGTGATAAACTTCCAAGTTTTCCATGGGATCCGAGAGTTCATTTTGTTAGCAGGAGGTTTTACTTCATGATGACCCAAGGTGCACCGGATAGCCACATGCTCCATCTCGGGTTGGTTTGGAGTGGACCTGCAGGTATTTGTCCGATAGAGCGAGGAAACTTTTCACTCTTTATCATCATGATCGGTCGTGGATATGGGTGGACAGGTACTTCCTCTACAGATATGTCCTTATAGATACAGTTCCTAGACAACAGGTCCAATGGTCACAGGTATTTCAGCATGAGGATCTAGGAGAGGAGAATCCAGTATGTATGCAGGGGGCAGACAGTCATAGTCAGAGTAGTGTAGGGCCATCATGGCGGTCCTCGATAGAGGTTAGCATGGGACCCAGGGATTGCAAGATTGAGCATTTCACTAACTGACAGAGGCAAGTGGACCTTTGTAGGGGAAATTTGTTCTGACTTTCCCTGGAGCTTCAGTGTTGATGGGAGCACATCGCTTGAGGATGTCTCACGGAGGTCTTGCAGTACCTCATTCTGGCATCAACAGGTGCAATTGATGGGGGTTGTGTTGATCTTGATAGTATCTTGGAGGATGGACTCATTCCAGGATGAGGCCATGTGTCATATACAGTAGACTCGTGGAGTTGGTGTATTTCAGGGTTATGCGTCCCAGGGGCTAGCAGTTCATGACTTGATATGGGACCCAGGGGGAAGCATGTGTGTTTGTTCATCTTTGGATGGGTTCTATTGTGTATCCCACAGGTGGACATGGGATCCTAGTATTATACTTGAGGGGATTCATTTATTGCTTGAGGACAAGCAATTTTCTAGCAGGGAGGACTGTAATGTCCCCACTTTGGGACATCATTACATTGCAGAGGTTTACGATGTCCAGAGTAGCCATATGGGTGTTATAGCGAGTACAGGAGTTATTGAGAGGCATTATGGGATCTGGCTTGCATCATCCACCCCATTTCATCATGATGATCCCTTTCTCATAGGCTGGCTTTGGTTTCGTTGCATTCCGACGATTTCCATGATTTTGAGTATTTTGAGCTATAAGTCAATTAAATTCACTGAAGAGGTCATTTTGGGCACATTACTTGGAGGAACCTCTCAATGTAATAGCTCATTGGAATCAGGAGGAGCAACACTACAGGATGATATGGCTAGAAGTGAATTTCAGTGGCCAAGAAAGCCACAAGGAGAGATAAGGCGCTTTTCAGAGGTAAAAAGGTTAATTAATTAATTAAATATTAATAAAATAAAAGTCACTTTGGAGGGAGAAGGTGAGCAAGAAGTATAAAGGAAAGGCAAGGGCCTCTAGTCATTCATTCATGTATGATCATCTTTTGATATCTGGCTTTTAGCTAGTGAGCCTAGCATCGGGGGTTTTGAGGGTTTTGACTTAACAAACCCTAGAGGACGATTCAGTGGTGAAAGATGCCACCTAGCTTGTCCCAAGCTTGGTCTCGGAGATGCAATACTCTCCCACACCATTCTAGTTCCATATCTACTCAGTTTCAGGAGGATTCTACATTAGTTGCAGGGGTAGAGAGAGAGGGCACGCCAGTTAGGGTTTCCAACAAGAGGGGCACACCATCCATTGAGGGAGGATTCGTCCTAGCTAAGGAGAAGTGATTTTGGGAATTCCAAGTATTGGGTTTCCTTTACAGGTGTCATAGCATTATTCTTGGTGGACTCCGAAGGTGTTTTGGTGGTGGATTCATTTGTATTGAGAGTGGGACGATTTCCCAAGAGGAGGGTGCACCACATCTTGGAGGATAGTTAGATCTAAGGATCTAGCAGGTATTTTTCCTAGTTGAACACTTGGGTTTTCATTGTCGTGCCCTGATCTATCATTCTAGTGGATTGGTGGAGTTGTTGGAGGTCTCTAGGAGAGAGGTCGAATTATTAGGGTTTCAGGCATCCAAGGGGGGTGCACCATACATTGGAGGAGGTTCAGATCCATAGGGTTTGAGAGGGATCTTGGAGATTCGGGCACCTGGGTTGTTCTTGCCATCACTCGATCTACTGTTTGGCATATTTCTTGGGGTGATTGGACACCTTTGGCAGCAGGGCCGAATTGTTGAGGAGCTTCAGCTTTCCAACAGGACGTGGCATCATTCAGTAAGGGCTTTGGCACTTCATACGGCCAGATCTATCCTTGTTTTGATCTTCATTGGATATTTGGCCTTTGGAGGTTTGTGGCATCTTCGATTGGAGAATTTTGTAGCAGCTCCTATCTTCTATTGTCTATCTTCTTAGCCATCTGTTGAGCATTCCAGATCAGCATCTTCATTGTAGCAGGTTCTTCTATTTCATGACTAAAAGAATATTTGAGATGTTTTGTCTTGTCTATCATATTGCATATGGTTGAGGTATGTTCCATGATTGTATCTTCTTGTCTATTGCTACAAACACACATATAAACACATCAGTAAAACCTTAAGTGTAACTATAAGCAAAGTGTTTGACAAAATACCACAACCAGAAAAAGTTTTAAAAAGACACCCAAAACTGGGATGTTTCCTGGCATAATGGCTTGGGAACATTACAAGCTCTTCAGGCTACTAGGTACGACCCTAACACCTAGTACCAGTTATCACCCGCAGATGGATGGCCAGACAAAGATAGTCAACAAATGGGTTGAAGGCTACCTCAGGAATTATGTGGCAAGACAACAGAAAGCATGGGTAAAATGGCTTCACTTGGGAGAATATTGTTACAACACCACTCAGCATATGTCCATTGGTATGACACCATTTAGGGCCTTATACATCTATGGCCCTCTCTCATTTGTATAGATTGCCTTTGGTGATAGCAGGGCTCCCATGGTTCAATACTGGATTCAACAGAGTCAGGACATCCTCAGAGAATTGAAGGATCACCTACAGAGGGCACATAATCAACAAAAGGTACAGACAAACAAGCACAGAGTTAAGCACACCTTTGTGGTCGGTGACTTGGTTTATTTGAGGCTCCAACCGTACAGACAGGCATCCATTAAGAGAAGTGGCGTAGAGAAGCTCCAACCTCATTTCTTTGGTCCATACAAAGTCAACAGGAGGATAGGAGTTGTGGCATATGAGTTGGAGCTACCATAGGAAAACAAAATACATAATGTCTTTCATGTTTCGTGTTTGAAGAGGGCCATCGGCAAACATATCACTCCTATCGAGGAATTTCCACCCATGGATGAAGAAGGACAGTTGGTACTGATACAAGAGGACATACTTTAAGTCAGAGAGAGAGAGCTGAGGAAAAGAAACATCAAAGAATATTTGGTTAAGTGGAAGAATCTACCTATGGAGGATGCCACGTGGGAAGGGAAGCAGTTGATCTAGGAGATAGGTTCAGCATTTCTTGTGGGAGACTGTAATGTCCCCCACCTCTTGATGAAGAGGGTTGGAGAGACTCAGTAGTCTAGCTTTCCCCACTAGACTATAGTCTCAGGCATCATGGGGACAAAGTCAACTAGAAAACATAATATTCCAAAGTTAAGTTGACTTTGTGGAAAAAGGGTAACTCAACAAAGAAAAGAAAAGATGAGTTAGGTTAAGAGTTATCCCTAGGGGTAAACTAACTCAATGGAGGAATATATTGGAGCTATAAAGGAAAGGGCATGGCACACTCCTTATTCATTCTGGATTATTATCTTATTTGCATTGGAGCTATTGAGCACAATCGGTTTTGAGGATTTTGAGTCTAAAACCCTAGAGATCAACTCGATGGTGAAAGATCCCAACTTTCTTGATCCAGGCTTGGTCCCGGAGGTGAAATAATCCTCCCACACCATTCTATAGTGTTGCAGGTTGGTTCTACAGGCAGATTCCAAGCTAGGGCGCAACCCAAGGGAGTTTCCAGCTAGGGGGTGCACCATCTTGGAGATATTGGTTCAATCTGGAGGAAGGAGGAGGTATTTTGGAAAAGCAACACCTTGGTTCTCTTCGTAGGGTACCTGGCATCATTCTTGGTCTATTCTAGAGAATTTTATCGTTGCATTTTATTTCTGGGAGCTTGGCACGAATTAGAGAGAAGGAGGGTGCATTGCAGAAAGTGGTTTTCAGTGTTTGGAGGCTCAGATCTTCATAGATTGGCTTGAGACTTCACCATCTTGGTAGCAATGGCTTGATCTATGTTCTGGTAGAGTTTGGTGGTATTTGGAGGCTTCTAGAGGGGAGAATGTACCCTCCTTGACTTTATCAAACCAGGGGGGTGCAATCTAATTTAGGGATTTCCTAGTTGGAGGAACATAACTTCTCAGATCAGCGTGAGACTTGGTCCGGAGGTTTCTATCAGCTCGATCTACATTCCAGGAGAGTTTGGAGGGATTTGGAGGTCAGGAAAGGGAGGGCCAAAACTTGAGGATTTGGCAGCATCTAGGCTAGGGCGCAACTCAGCTAGTTGGAGAGGTTTTGCAGTGTATTGACGGGGTTCTCCTATCTTCAGTCAGGGCTTGTTTGCTGGTGGCCTTTAGAGGCTTGGATCACTTCTCAAACAGCCTTTGGGAGGCACTTATCTTTGTATTGCTATTCCTATTGTATCGGTTGGCAGCCCATTTTGATATTATTGGGGCTTTCTTCCATATCTGTAGATCTCTTGTATATGGGATCTCCTTACTATCTAAATAAAGTTCAGATTTGACATTGTTGGTTCTCTACTGGTGTTCTTATATCACTTGTCTTGTTTATGATTGTATGCTTCATATATATTGATCAATCAACATTAAATAATCCAAATGCACATCTTTATGGATATACCTGCAAACATATGAACAAACATAGAAAACAGTAAATAGTTAGTGTTCCGAGCAACAAATTTGGCTCAGGAACATTACATTATACCTTCAAATTCTCCAGGTATTTCACTATACTATTCAGGAGTATTCGGTTTCACAGTGATTGCGTAGCTCAGCCAGGGAGGGCACAAGGATTAGAGAAGGTTTTATGTATCTGCATAGGACCAGGGTTTATCTTACAGATTCCTTCCGACCTAGTTGAGGATCAGCTAGGGCACATCTTTTGAGCCACCAGTCATCAGATTCTAATGGTGGAATCTATCAGGGTACACCAAACAACAAGGAAATGCGCAGCTCTTGAGGAGGGACGTTTAGAGTTCTAGAGGGTATTCTGGATCAGTTCCGAGGAAACCCTTCAGACCGAGTAGAGAGGTGGCCAGGGTGCACATTTCGAGATATATAACAGTGGATTCCAACGGGGGAATCACTAGGGCACACTCACAGAGCCTGGGAGGTGCGCAACCCCCTAGGGGATGACATCTAGAGCTTTCAAGGTCAGATCTTCAGTACGAAAGTCATTAGAAGTATCCTAGAGGCCAGGGCTCTCATTTTCGGACAACTTCCAAGTGATTATGTCGAGTTTAGCTACCAGGGCGAGTTTTCCAGTGTTTGCAGTAGTTGTCGTGCATTTTCGGAACTGCATTTTTGTCGATCTATCCGTGCATGCGCAAATCTACCTTCATCTTTAAATCACAGGTATTTAGTATTAGTTTCTTTGTATTCCAGTAACGATCCAAGAGATCTAGCTGAAGATTATTTCTCTGCTTTCGGGATATCATTGTATTTCCTGCTTTTTCCCTCATAATACATATGAATGAGATGGTGTTTTCTCCTTATTCTATATGCATCGTATATACTGATTAAACATTAATTGAATGAAACACACATGCGAAAATCACCAAGCATGTTAAACAAGTAACTTAAACACATCCAAAAACCCACTCACATTTGCAAAACATATCGTTGACTCCTTCATCGTAAAAAGCGAATGTTTCTCTCCTAGAGAAGATAGGAACTTTGTGAGGCTGTCTGCTGCCCCCCTAAAAGCCTTTTGGCAATCCCTTTCCCTATAAACCACACCGCCTCACCTGACCTTGATCCCCATGCCATGTTCTCCCATACCACCTCCCTTTATGACATTCCTGGACACCCTCCCACCCACATATTCTTGCCTCCCTCCTTATGTCATCTCTTCTCTAAGTAGGACATCAGGAGAACTGTCAAAGCTATGAGTACCAACAAAGCAACAGATGAAGAAGGGATTCATGTCAAGTTCCTTAAGCATGGCATCCGATCTCGAGTCTTATATTGTTGATTTATTTAACCAGGTGGTATGTTCAGGCTTCGCCCCCTCTTGGACACGACACATTATTCATCCAATCCACAAATCGGGGAGCAATTTAGATCCAAACAATTATTGTACTTTCATGGTGGGTCACACATTCTCCAAGATTTATGCCACAGTCTTACACCAGTGGCTCTCTGAGGAGTTGGAGAGACATCATCTCAGGGCTAGAGGGAAAGTTGGTTTCCACCCATATTACCATACGATTTATCACATATTAACACTCTGAGCCATTATGGAGGAGGCTCGCCATCGCTCTTTGAAGGTCTACTATTGCTTTGTAGACTTCCAGAAAGATTTTGACATAGTTCTAAGGGATGTACTATTCCAGAGACTCCGCGACATTGGCATATCTGACACCCTCTTGGTATCCATCATGAGGTTGTATAAGTCAATTTTGGGAGGCCTCTGGATGGCACATAGCCTTTCCAATTTCATACATAGCACCATCGGGGTAAAATAGGGGTGCCCCCTCTCGTCGACCCTATTCGAGATATATCTTGATGAGCTGGAGTCCTTCCTTCATGAGCACATCCAAGAGGGAGATGGTTGTTTTTTGCATCAGGTGTTGATATCCCTGCTCTTATTCATTGACGACTTGGACTTGTTGGCCTCCTCTCTTGAGGGCTTGCAGAGACATCTCTACGCACTAGCCATCTTTTATGACCTTCGACATTTGATGGTCATTGATGGTCAACCTAGGGAAAACTAAGGTGTTGATCTTCAACACATCGAAAATCTCTCTCGCAGATTTACATTTCTTCTACCAGGGAGCATAGATAAAGATCACCACAACATACACATACCTAGGGGTACAATTCATAGGACCCTGTTTCGGTCTGCAGAAGGCCCTTTAACCCCAACTTAGTAATGTTGGTGATACTTCACACATCTAGGATTTATTTTTCCTAAGTTTTTCCCTATGTTTATTAGTCATTATCCAGTCTCCTATAGTTTAGAAAGAATATTCTTGTTCCTACATTCTAGGAGAATATTATCTTCAGTTCACACTTCAGTTGGAACAGTTGAGTGGATTCTTGATGCCACATGTGCTCCATCACCATGCAACATTGAGATCATCACTGCTAATACAGATTGTCCTTCCGATTATCACCAGACTAGCATATTACCCTCACTTCACTCTGTTTCAGTCAGTTAAATGAAGACTGAGAGGCTAGTTAACTCAGAATAGGTGGCAGTTAACTCTCGTAACTATCGGTGTGTGTTCAGATAACTCTATACCACCACTATGGCTCATTGACTTCTCCTCCAGTGCGCATTAGTTGAGTTATACAGAGTATATCATGTGTAAATTATCATTCATTCATTCAGTTAATACAATTCTTGATTCTCTCTCTCGTTTCCGTCTTTTCTCATTTCTTCTGCAAACTGTGTATGTCCTTTGCTAGCTAGATCTTATCTGTGCAAGTTCATTCACATTTACATGGTATCAGAGATGATGGATTGCTAGGAAAAAGACACACCAGACTCTTTTTGCAGGTATCGAGGATTGAAGACAGCGGGAAAATGGAATTTCCAAAAGAATTGATTCTTACACCGTACAATTTCTTTGCATGGAAGGACGGGATGGTAATGCATCTTTGAAGCAGAGGATTATACAGGTTAACCATGGACACAGATACCGAACCAACATCAGCCATAGAAAAATCTAAGTATCTAAATCGGAAGGATGAAGCGTATGGAACTATTTGCAATATCATTTCTTCTGAGCTCCTCTTTCACATATCCTCCTTTAAAAACCCCAATGAAGTTTGGACCACCATGAAAGAACTTTTTAGCAAATAGAACGAGATGAGGGGACATATACTTGAGGTGGAATATCTCACGTTGGATCCAAAAACCTTCGACAATCTCCAATATTTTTTTACCAAATATAAGGATTTGTTGTCACAACTCAAGGCTTGCGGGGTTGATAAATATAAGGAGAAAAAATGAATGGTCCTTACCATTCTTTCCAAACTTGGTCCGGAATACTCAATGTTTGTATACACATTTCATTCAGTTAGGCTCGCCTCTAGAGCTACCTAGAAAATGCTTTCTCTTGAGACCTTTATCGACTCTCTGACGCAAGACCAAACCAAGCTCATCAATATGGGAAAAATCAAAGGCTCAAAGGCGCATGCACTAGCTGTGCAAGATGATAGTAATCACCAAAAATCATAAATCTAAACACAAAGACAAAGGGAAGGGACATGCAAATCCAAATAAGGAAGGGTACTCAAAACCCTTCAATGATTCTTCCGGATCCAAAGGTGGAAAGGGAAGAAAAGGGGAGAAATGCACTTACTGCCAACGAGGATTTCATCGAGAATCTGCATGCATGCAGAAACAAATATATCAAATGGTCCAAATAATTCAGCAAAACAACCTTGGAGATCGCATCCCCGAGGGTTCCAAGAAGAAGAAGCCAAAAGATCTAAACCCCAAGAAAGGTAATTCTAGCCATGCTTTGATTGCCATCAACTTCTCTCCTAATGCTTGGATTGTAGATTCAAGTGCATCAAACCACATGGTATCCATAAAAGAAGTCTACTCTTCATTGGAAGCATGCAAAGTTCCTCCTATTCTGATGGGGGATGACTCTCTAGTCGAGGTCACCAGCAAAGGGAGATTTGAACTCACAAACGGAAGCTTCGAGAATGTGCTACACATTCCCAAACTTTTCGTCAATATTCTCTCTGTGTATCAGATGAAAAACTCCGGCACCAGGAAGAGAGTAGTATTCACACTTGATGTTGTGGATATCTATGACATGCAAACCAGTGAGGTAAATCATCAATCCAGACTCTACACATTTTCTGAATTTATTGAACCAGATTCTACATTACTACTTACGCATGCTGATGAAAGCAGTAGGATATGGCACAAAATATTCGAGCATTTAAATTTCAGATACATGCAATAGATTAGCAAGAAGGGGATGGTTGAAGGTCTATTGGACATCCACTTCTCCAAAGGAATCTGTGGGAGATGTGTTCTTGGAAAACACCCTCAAGAGAAATTCGACAAAGGAAAGATTCAGAAGGCCTCCTCTCCTTTGGATCTAATCCACCGCAATCTCATGGGCCCTTTTTCGTATACATCAATCAGTAAAGCAAGGTACGTGCTCATTTTTGTGGATGATTTCTCATGCTACACCTGGACTTTCTTTCTCAGGCACAAATCTGAAATATTTCAGCATATCAAAGATTTCAAGGCCCTTGTTGAGACACAATCAGGAAGGAAGATCAAATTCCTCCGAACAGATAATGGGGGGGAGTATGTCAACCATGAGGTACAAAATCTTTGTCTTAAGGCCAGGATTCAGCTGCAGCACACGGTTCCCTATACTCTGTAGAAAAACAATGTTGTTGAGCAGAAGAATAGATCTTTGAAAGAGATGGCATCTTGCATGTTGCATGCAAAGTCACTTCCACAGAGATTATGGGCTTGTTATCCCACAATCTATACTTTCCCAAAGCCTAAAGGAAAGTAGGCTTAGATTGGCGTAACACGAGGGTAATCATGTCACTGTCACCTAAACAAGATACCCTTTTCTATTTAGGAGGAAAGACCCACTCCAAGGGAGACGTCCCAGGACCTAGTGGGTTGATGAAGGAGGATAAGGCAAGGTAATACCACCCCTCTCTCTAGGTCACTCAAATGAATGAAGTCACTTGGTATGATTATTTTAAAGGTATCAAGGGGAAATAAGGTGAATGATACCTGCCCTTTACCAAAGAAACAACAAACGTTATATAATAACCAATGATATCAATGCATTCAATCAGTGACTTCAAAAAGTTTGCTACCAAACAATTCTATGCATGAAAAAAAGATAAATGTATAGCAGCAGCAATATATATATCAAGAAATTGCAACTTATGATGACAAATAATGAGATGTAAGGACTTTTCAATGATAGTACCTTTTCCACTTACAATTTCTAGATTAATACAAGTCAAGTAAATGACCTTAAAGGGTTGTCAAATGTACGTATAACAACAGCTAATTAATAGTTATGACAGCAACAAATAGATTTCAGAAATGTACTTTGTAAGGCAGTTAAACACATTCCTTTAGCATTTATTGATAGTGATCCGCCTAGTACAAATTCTAGAGATTTATCACCCAACTAATGAGTTTTAACAAGCTGTCCCAAATAACTGTAACAACAAAACAAGAGTGATGACAGTTGCAAGAAACCTTTAGAAATGCACTTCGTAAAAAGCAATTTATGCACACTATAACTCTAGCTGATAGTACTTTGCTTCATGCAATTTTCTGGGTTGATTTAGTTAGCTTGTAAGCTAAAGTGAGTTGTTATATAATGGTTGTAGCAGTGATTATAAAAACAACTTAGTGGTTAGTATTCCTAGACTAGGTTAGCAAGTTAGTTTAGGTTAGTAGGGTATCAAGTAGAGAGATTGAGTTTGAAATTTGATGATTCTTGTCAAGAAACAAGGGTTGAAGACTAGTGCCTCTTAGGGGTAAATCGATTCAATGTGGGCCGCTCCTTATAAGGCTGCAAATTAATGATAATACACAAAAGTCTAAGAGGGAAAAGCCTAGGAAGAGTGGCAACTTGAGTCCTCCTGGATCTTGACCTCAAGAAACAAAGTGCTAGGGTGTAGGCACTGTTATCCCTGATTTCTAGGGATAACTAGGAGATCATGTCTCGAGGCCCACAGGTCCTAGACATGGAGTACCGAGAGCAGGATTGACCTGAGCATGGCCCTGGAGGGCCCATCCTTCCTTTTCTTCGTCAGATTTGTCCTGTCAGCAGCAGCAGCATCCATCACCATTGGCTTGGACTTGCATTAGAGAAGACTCTTGCTCCATGAGGTAATTGGTCCAGGTATCATGGTATGTGTCATGTTTGATCATTATAACTTTCAGATATATGCATCAGGTTCCTTACATTTCTAACAACTGCTTGGATCTTACACTAACCCACTTGACCAT
>ML781192.1:412827-458915 GCA_009831015.1 Picea engelmannii | reverse complement strand
AGGTCATGGAATGATATATATTGAGGATGTTTTTCCCTCATTTGGACATAACACAACTCACTCTCTTGTGAGATCTTAATTCTTGCGCCCTACTAGGGTAGTTTTGGTGTTTTAAAGTGAGGCGCAACTTTTGAAGGAGGATTCCTCTTGGCATTTATGGCATTTCTCTCAAGGAAGGTTTACAACTAGGGTTTGCACATGCTTTTCTTCATGATATGTAAGTGTTTTTCTTGCAAAACTTCTTGATTGAATGGTTGTAGGCTAGTATTCTTGCATTTACTTATAAATTTGTTGATTTGAAAACCCTAGGTAGCAAACACACAAGTAGGTCATTGCTATATGTCCCCTTGTTTGAGAAATAGTTTTAGCCATTGAAGAAAGAAGATAGAGCCTAGCCGTTGCTACACCTTTCTTCCTTTTTTTCTGAGCTAGCATTGAGGTTATAAATTGAAAAGAGGGGACGTCCTAGGCCTAGTTTGACTACACCTAGGGTTTCACCTTCTAGGGTTTGAAGGCCTTGCCATTGCAACACTTTATCCCTTAAATTTATACTTTGAGCTAKCCGTTTTGCCAAGTTTATTTAGAGAAGGAGGAAAGAGCACGAGGCCTTGCTTAAGAAACACCGCAGTGAGCCTCTTTCCCCTAGGGTTTTGATTCTAGGGCCCTGCCTTTGCAGCACCATAGAACCCTACCTTCCAGTCTCTAAGTTTTTTTTTATCCTCCCGAGACCTTGTGCCCTTACTTTTGACTCCATGTGCCCTAAGGCACTGGTTAGATCTCCAACGTTGAGCCTCTAGTGTACAAAACCACCTTTTAAACTTTAATTTCTGAAACCCTAACTAACTAACCCTAACGTTGCTAACCTAGGCTGACGTCATAGTTGATGCAACAAGCTTTTGACTAATATAAGCAATTGAATGATGACGTCAAGCATTTATTGAACCAATTATTGATTGAATATACTGTTGTCTTGGTCATTTGGATAGATATTGATGAATTGATGATCTTTCTTAGGCTAATTAACAAAACATTGACTTTCATCTTGTATCTATTGCATTGCTTATTAAATGAAATCAGATAGTTAAAGAAGTACTAGCCCTTTGAGTTATAGCCTGCAGATAAATATATTGTGTTGTTGTTATCTTGATCCGGGCAGGTGTTTTCAACAGGTCCTACACTTCTTTTATTGGCTGATTAGCCGGACTATCTGATACTGGTGGTAACCTGCAAGGAGGGAAATCTTAACACTTGACCTTGTATCCTTTGCCTCTTCAAACCTCAGGTTACCGGGGACGTCTCCCCTGGGCTAACCTCCTTAAATAGAAAGAACCTCCCCATCGAGGTGACATTGGGTGGGGAAGGTTCCTGTTACGCCAGTTTGTCCTCTATCATTCATCCTGTGACCTAAACTACAAACTATGCGATAACAGACACTTCTAGGCCCTAGCGCCTTGCTCTCCTTAGCCTTTTTATGGAGTAAAACTTGTGCAACGATAACCAATTGCAAACCTCTAGAGTGCTAGCAATTTAGGGCTCTAGGGTTTCACTAGTTACTAGATCAGTTTAGTGAAATCTTGGCAAATAAAAAGTAAGAAAATAACAACTTAAGTTTCTTACTTCAAGCATTAAATACACCATGCAATTTTATAATCTTGTATGAGAAAATAAAACCATACCTTAAACCATTCAATAAATGACAAAATGTAGATTCTACTTATTTGCACCAAGAAAAATCATGAGTATACCATGCAAGATTACCATAAAACTCCAAAAATTGATCCAAGTTGCAAATATAGATGTTGGCCCAAGAATGTGGACGAGGATTCCTTTAAAAGCATAGGGAAAAAATTGATGAGAAGTGCAGGTGGAGGAACATGCATCTATCCATGAGGAGGATGTATGCATAGAGGAAGACCAAACAACAACCTATGATACATCATCAGAGCTAACCGATAAGGCCGATGACACTAGTATGTTGGATGGGTATACCTCTGATGAACCAGCAAAATATGAGGATGCAACTTCCTATGATGACTATGAGGAAATGTTTGAATCAGCCGATGTTGAGGATCCAACATCTTTCAATGAGTATGATGCTTATAATGAAGGTAGTTCAAGTGTGATAACACCTACGTATGATGAGGATTCTACACCCTATTTCATGTGTGATGCCAATGATGATGAGGACATGACCATACCTCGACATGATGATGAAATTGAACAAATACCCTTAACATTGCAAGATTTGGAGAACCAATTATTGGTCACAAAGGAGAAAATTGTGTAGGTGTTGACAAGGGTAGATGGTGCCCATAAGTTTATTGAAGACCTTATGTGGAGAACCCAATTGGAGGAGAGACAAAGGGGACTGGAAGATGGAGTCACCAGTACCCAATTACGCATCATCAAAGAAGCCCAAGAACAGATGAAATTTGATTACCTGCAGTTGTTCATGGATAGGTACCTTACTCTTAAGTTCGCTGAAGATAAGGAAAGGGAGGTTAAGGAGCTTTGTTACTAGCTGAGTTGGGCACACTCTTCATCGTTGGCAGTCGTGACATATGAGGGCATGAGTGGCGCTCATGATTTGAGGGAGGAGCCTCTTGTGATTATCCCACATGAAGTGAAAACTAGAAGTGTATTTAGTTGAGTTGAGATGAGATACAAAGTAGCAGCGAAAGCTAGAATAAGAATTGTTCACTGCCTAGTCCAAAATACTAAGTTTATTGAGCATAGAACTTATTCAACTCATCCTCCTAAACAATATAAAAATTTAAGCCACAGATGGAGGGATTTGTACCCCGTAACTCTTGAAAAACCAATCCAATACAAAATCCTTTGTATGGATTGGAGGTGGGTATCATTGATGTTACATTGTCAACTGCGTTTAGCTTGGGTGGTTGGGAGGAATGATTGTTATCCTTCCCACCTAGGTTCAATTCCTATAAGTGACATGTTGAGCTCATAATGATTATATTATTGTAATGGCTTCAAGGCTTGTTGTTAACTGGCCTTGTGCCCTGAAGATTCTATGGTTTACCTTGGGTACCATCCTTGAAATGAGGGGAAGTAATCAAGGGTTTTCCCTGGGCTTTGTAACCTGGAAAAAAATCATTGATGTTACATTGTTAATTGTGGAAGGGAGTTCTTTATATGTCTCTATAGCATTTACAGGTTAAATATCATTGATCATTCTATTTAGCATATACATATAGCTAAATAAAGATTAATTTTATATATCCATAAATTATACTAACTAAATTACCGCCAGCAATCACACTAAGATTAAACTTGCTGACTATTTTAGAAAAAAATATATAAACTAATTCACCAATGGTAATCACACTAAGACTAAACTTATTGACTAATTTAGTATGTAATCTCACCACCGGTAACCACACTAAGACTAGCCTCCAACTCAATCCTATCTTATAAAACTATGTGAAATTTCATTGTATTAAGAATCTTGTATTTTTGTTGATACATTGATCTCGTCCCACGATTAGCAGGGGCTCCTCTGGAAGAGAAATGAGCTTGCTGAAACTTGTCTCTTCTGTGCGCGTTGATGCTAGACACCCACCATAAAGCTACCCATCCCGAACTCCATCAGGACGTTCCCGTTCCGAACCGAGCTTATTTGAAGCTGAGCTAATGGATTTTCAGACTCGCCTTTACGCCTTACTGCCCTGAGCGGCCACCTGCCTTAGCGGGACTTACAACAGCGTCTGCGGCTTCACGATCCACCCTCTGGTCAACCTTACTGCAAGGGGCTGGAAATTTGCGGACTCGAATAACATCAACATGCCAATTTCATGGTCATTTGCACAGAAAATAGAGAGACAACAAGTATACAGATATGCGCAGAAGCTTTTGAGAAAATCAGAGCATTATATTAATTGCAGAGCCGAATGGATTTCGGGTACATAGAGTGCAGGATGCACTAATAACAGACTCTATTGAGCAGGAGGCTCATGACATACAGACTGGACAGACTCGACTATGTATTGCTGCCACTTTAGGTTCACGCTGGCTGAGCCAGATCGCGCAGGCTTATCACAATACCCTAAGACAGAAAGACGCAAGCTTCAAGAGAGGGAAGCTAGAAAGACTCAGACTCTATCGACCGATGATGAAAATGAGCTTCTCACCTTTCTTTTATAGCATTTGTGAGTGGAGAAGGAATCATTGCTCATCAGAAATGATGTTGACTAGTGGCCCACATGTTGGCCACTAAACGGATTCGGTAGATCATTCACGCAGGAATATCTGTCCGATCCGACAAACTTTTATTTAACTTTTCTTTGTCAGGGAGTCGTGCAAGATTCTTGAACAAAGAAGACTCAATTCACATGGGGTATCGTACAATATTCCCATAGTGACTTATTCTAAACAGTCATAGACTAGAGTTCTTATGAAAATGTGGGTCAAACCACACCAGAAGTCGGAGAAGTGCTCCGAGTTTTCATAATAACCCTTGACACATATGTACAAACTTTACACTGTGGAGTTGATACGACAACCCACTGAAAACGGATGACGCCACTGTCGGCCATCTAGACATGAATGCTTTAATCAAATGGTCTGTCACGATAATGATCAAAGCGATATGGGTCCCAATGCTGTGTATAAACTTGCCGCAGAAGTATGGGCTCTTCATCATCATATTCTTCGAGCATGAATTTGGTGCGGATTACCCATGGATACTTTTCTTGAATAAAAATACTTTTGAATTCTTCATCCGTATATAGGTTGCTTAGAGAATTTAATGCTCTATCCCATGGTTGGATCATGCTAACAGTTTCTGAGACTTGTGGATTAATATTGACGGGATTTATACCAAAAGCTTTCCACCAGTCTAAAATCCAGTCAGGTTCATCCCAATCTCTGAACATATGTGCAAACTGAACCTTGGTATAAAAGAATTCAAACCGGGCTTTCCATAGAAAAGCATGGAACCATGCAACTTTATACTGCTCATAATTTAGGCCGTTCATAAGATTTGCAGGGTCTTGTTCAGGCCAGTCAGAAAGAGCACGCATTCTGTTAATCTGGAATGTATGGTATAATGGCGACCGGCACCATGATCTGATAGAAGGTTCATACCATTGTGTCTCTGCAGCTCTTTGACGAACCAAATCACCAAGTTCTATTAATTTTTCTTTAGATGTGATGATGATTGGTTGATGCATTTGGGCTAACCCATGTTGTGGTGGCATGGCAGCAACAGTTGTATTCCTGAACATTCTTGGAAGGCCTAATTCAAGAACTTCTGAATGTCGTAACTGCCATGTGGGTCTCCAATTTCCTTTAAAAATATTCCATGGTGTAACCTAATCATAATAATGGAGTTCATCTTTTCCACTTGTGCTGTTAAATATTTTTACATGAACCAGACAGGTTAAATATCCAATATTAAAATAACTTTCTGCACAAAAAGGCATTTCGATTCTGGTTTCATCATTATAGGGGCTAGCTGGAACTATCACAAAATAGCCAGGCTGATTTTTAATTTTGCAGGAGCCATGAGGAGAAAGCATGGATAAAAATGGAGTCCCTAGGATACACTCCACTGGGGCATCTGCAATGTGGAACTTCATACCAATACTAAACTGATTAAGTAAAATGTTTGCTCTTGAGACTTCATATTTGAAGTCAATCTGGTTATTTCCTAAACTAGCAACACTTCCACAACTCTGGGACCAGAACTTTGCAGGGATTTTGTCTTTGTGTAAGACATTTATGTCAGACCCAGTATCAACAAGAGAAATCAAAGAAAATATTTCTTCACAAATCTTAATTTTAACTGATATATAATATTTAGGACAAGAAATAGTCAACACCTGCATTCCTCCGAGGCCAAGAGGGCTCTCTGCTGGTGATCCGAAGGCTTCTTCATTCTTCTGTTCATAGGGAGCATCTTCGAGGGGAGGAGGAATAGATTCCAATCTTTCTTTGAGAATGTTTATTTCTTGTCTGGCCCAGTAATCAACAGGATAGCTCGATTCTAGAGCTAATTGTAGGGCGTCCATTCTTTCTGAGAGATGTTTTAGTTCTGTTTTCATCTTGCCCATGTCTGTAGCTAGATCAGAAAGAGATATATCCTGTAGACGGGGTTCTCTGTTAAACTTGATATAAGTCTTTGTATTTTTCTCAAAAGAGGCATCTAAGAACAAAGGTTGTTTCTTCTCTTTTTCTACGCCTTTTCCTTTCTGATTAGATTTTATGGCTCTGACATATGCATCTAATAATGCATTTTTCATCTCTCCTTCAGGCAAACTCTTAATATGTGCAAGCATCTGATCTTCAGTGTTTCCTTTGTAGCTATGCATGCATACTTTTAATTTCTCTACTGGCAATCTATCACTAATAGATGAAATATAGGAACTATCAGACTCTGTACAAGTACATTGATAGGCATTTGGACATGAACAAACATTATTTACAACTACTGCAGAAGTAGTAGATTCATTGTCACTGCCATCTGTGTCAGAACAAGTTTCTTTCTGGTGAATCATATGAGATTCCAATTTTGGCCTATGGAAGGGAGTCTGGGGGCAGTCATCTGTCTTGTGTGTAGGATCTCCACACCTGGTGCAAGGAAACCTTACTTGTCTTTTGGCTTGGATGTCTCTAGCCCTTTGCTCTGACAATTTCCCTTTACCTTTTCTGGCAGCTTCATTTTCAGGGCAAGTATGGGCATAGTGCCCTTGATTTCCACAGATCCAACATTTAATCTGTTGCTTAAGTTCATCTTTATGAGACTGAAGCTTGATATCCTTGGGGCTAAAATAATGAGTATAAGGAATATACTGGAATTTTCCCTTTTTATTTCTATCTTTTTTGTACTCTTTTCTTCTTTTTCTTGTTTGTACCCCTGGATTTGTAGAAGAGAGTCCATATTGCTCACAAACAGATTTTTGATCAGGAAAATATGAACTTTTAGACACAGACTTCTGAATTTTCATGCTGGTGCACAATCCTATTAAAGTTTTGGTGATGATAGAATAAATTTCTCCCCAAGTGTATGTTTCATAAGGGAGTGGAAAGACATCTTCAATTTTAATATATTCTACAAATTTACTAGGAAGTGCGGCCATGTAAACCTGTTTCCAGAGTAGGATTTTGCTATCTTTAACTTCAAAAATTCTCTATGTCCATTCTTTATGGAACTGTTCATACTCTGACATTTTCCGACATTTTGTATTCATCAAAATTGTTTCATGCTTGTCAGAGATTTCTGCTTCTGTACCACACCAATGTTCCAGAATTAGTGTAGTAAGGGCTCCAATCATGTTATTCATAGGAGTCCCATCTGAATGATAAACAATATCCCCTTGTTCATCTTTTAACGTTTCATTCTCCATCTTTGTAATCATCAAAGGGGATGAAGTAACCTCCCACCATTTACTAAGGGAGCCAGTGAAGCATTGAATAAGAGATTTACAGGCTTCAATTTCTCCTTTTCCCTTCATGCACATGATTTTATATGCAACAAACATTCTATCAATAACTTGTCTTATCTGTGCTACTGATAGATTATCGATGTTCCATTCTTGGTACCACTCATCTACATAGGAGAGGCCTTATGGAACTCTTCCTTTTCCTACTAGATCAGGAGCAACAGGTCTAGAGGAATGAGGAGGAATATTCTCATAGGAGGGTTTATGGATACTGACCATGGATAAAGGATCTTTAGGCTTCTGAGAAGTTTTTGGTTTCTCTGGAGGGAAGAAAGCAGGAAATCTTTTGTGGATAGGCTTCTCAGAAGGATTGTGGATAAGATGATGGGAACTGGGATATAAAAAGGAAGAGGGGATTGGCTTATCATCCTTGATTGTTTTCTTCTTGAGTTCAGAAAGAGTTTTACCAATCTCAGTGAGAGCAGTTCCTAAATCATCAATGATTTCTCCTTGCTTTTCTGTGTGGTCAGATGGTTTGACTTTGTCTTCAATATTTACTATTTTTTCATGTATAGTATTTACATAATGTACAATAGTATTAGCAGAGACCTGTAGTTGATACAGTTGTTCTGGTTTTACTTCTTCTTTAGGTAGGTAGACATGGGATGCCATACCTCTGAGAGCAGTGTTTGTCCAATTTATTTGTTCAGAGACAGTCTGGACTCTTCTGTCTATTCCAGATAGTTGATTTTCTCCGTCAAGGAGCAGGGGAATAGCTTTTGCCTGTTTAGAGCTGTCTTCTAAAACAATTCCTTGAAAAGGAGGGAAAGTTGTTTTGGACTCTACAACTGATCCATCAATACTTTTCCATTTATGTCCAGGAGGATCAAAGGTTTCTCCTGTGACAAGAACAGCTAGAGACTGACTAAGTCTCTTCCACTCATAGAATGAAATCCAACATTGATTTTCAGACATGTACTCCTTCCATTGTTTGGCTAACTTTTGTTTCTCTGGTTCAAGAGTGCTTAGTTGGAATTCTTCAGCTTCTGGATTTGTAAAGAGATCCCAATTTTTCATTCTTTTAATCCATTCTTCAGGGAAATCTCCATGTTTACATCCTTGAATGACAGTTAGATATTTCATGATTTCTTCAACAGAGGGATTAGTAATGGTTTTAGGAATAGGATTTGAAAACCGGCAATCAGGGATGGTGACATCACACTGTTCTATGTATCCTAAACCATATTTGGGCGATTTTGGAGTTCTTGCCCCTTTATAACAATCTCTGAGTTGGGGATCTAGGGTTGCTATTGATGGCATGTAATGTATCATACCACAAATCTCAGAAGTAGATGTAGACATTTGAGAAGTATTTTCTACAGATCTGACACACATGGGATCCATTCAGACTATTTCTACTTTTACACAGAAAGGGAGGGCTTTGAAAGTTACTCTCCTGCTGTTCCCGAAGGTGCACAGATTTCACCTAAGTTGTTGGCCTTTTCCCCAGGTAAAAGCTAGAAAGCTTCGAATGAAAAACTTGACAGGACTATATGCAAACAACTTTTAAACAAAAACACGTGAATAGCTATTAACAGTCGGAAGAGCTGTTATCATACCCGGGTCAAAAGAAGATGATGGCTCTGATACCATTTGTAAGCAGGGGCTCCTCTGGAAGAGAAATGATAACAACTCTTCCGACTGTTAATAGTTATTCGCGTGTTTTTGTTTAAAAGTTGTCTGCATATAGTCCTGTCAAGGTTTTCATTCGAAGCTTTCTAGCTTTTACCTGGGGAAAAGGCCAGCAGCTTAGGTGAAATCCGTGCACCTTCGGGAACAGCAGGAGAGTAACTTTCAAAGCCCTCCCTTTCTGTGTAAAAGTAGAAATAGTCTGAATGGATTCCAGATCTATGTCATTTAGAGATATTAAAAGTTCTGAGGCAGAAGCTGAAACCAACACTAGTGGCCAAGATGGTTTAGCCTCTATGTTTTCCCTCAGTCGGTCTCCAACTATAAATGAGGCAAATATGGAACTTGTTGAAGAAAATCCCCAAGCAGCCTGGAAGCTACCAACTATTGATCCCACCCAAGTTTACAAAAACTTGAACATGTTCCACTTACAAGCAGTCACTAGAGTCTTTGTCAAAGAATCTACAAGTACTATTCAGCAGAATAGTAAAGAAGTCCAGACTATCTCCCTTCTAAACCCCAAAGAACTGCAAAAAGAAGCCAAGAAACATGGAACGAAATTTGTTCATTTTGGATGCATCCGAATAGGGATCAACGCCCTAGTACACAAAGGCATTAATGCCTATGTTCTATGTATCCTTCGAGATCTGACCCACAACAAATTTACAGATTCCATTATTGGAGGCATTGTTTCCCCCCTATCAAACGGCCCTGTCTATTTTGATTGTTACCCCAACTTTGCAGTCTCTGTTTCTGATGAAACACTTGGAGATATTCTGAAATTACAAATTGTAACAGAAGGGTTTGATATGAAAGCCAAGAGACAAAATATTGCTATTTTAGCAAAAGGATGCTTTTGATATACAAACACTATGTATCCTGTTGTTCTACATGCTCCTAGCATAGATTCAATGGCCAGCACTCTAGTCATGACTGATGCTCTAAATCAAAAGGTAGAGCATAGTACTATAAAATGGGAAGACCTAACCTTTCCCTCTAACTGGGTTATAGACACTCCTAAAGTTCCTATCCAAAGAGCTATTACATCCGCCCAAATTAAGGAAACAGACGGATCTGCCGTCCTATCCTTTCCACAGAGACAGTTCTCCCATAGTACGTCATGGCCTAAACCAAACAGACTACCGCCATCCCCACCACAATATTGTGTACATATGCCTCTAAGAAATTTAGCAGGACAAGTAGGGGAAGTCCCCTTTTCTATTAAATGTCCTGATTGTGACCAACTAGTTAGCCTCTCTTCGTTAACAACTCATGTACAAAGTCCTTCAATGACTTTCCAGCATAAAAATCATAATCCTAGAACTGATGTACCCCCTACTACTTCTACTTCTAAAGAAGTTTGTCCTCATCCTCAATGTTCAGACATACCTTTTCCACATGATTCACATGTGCTATGCCTATTTCTCAAAGAAACTCCTGATATGGAGCAAAGACTAAATGCTCACATCCCCAAAGGCATTAAAAAACCTTCCTCTACAGAAATCAAAAAGTTTATGGTTATTTGCAAAGGATGTAAGAAAAATACAGTCTCTGAAGACTGGATGAAGAATATGCTAAATTGGGATTTGCACACAAATCCAAGAGCCAAGGAATTTGATTTGTCTACAACAGATGTAGAAAAACTTGCACTGGCAGAAAAATGGAAAAACTACATGGAAAAAGAGTCATGTTACATTTCCTTTTATGACTGGTATGCCTCTAAATTTATACCACTAGTTCAGTTGATTCCTCTCTCAGCTCCAAAAGTTTCTTGTCCTATCCAGTCTTTATATTTGTCAGACATGGGACGTGAAATCAACAAAATCAAGGAACAAGCCAAAAGGAAACCAGACTCAAAAACTGAGTGCAAGTACAAAAGTTAGCAATACCAGGTATTGCTCGAACTACAGATTCAAGACCTCCACTTCCGGTTGAAGACACTAATTGATACTGGGTCAGACCTAAATCTTATTCACAAACAAGTTATACCAGTATCATTATGGGAAAAAACTGATCTATCAGTAACGGGTCTTGGGAATATCTTGAATCCTATTACATTCTACATCCCCACAGCCACTCTTTGTTTCCAGCACTTCTGCGTAGATCTTAAATTCTATCTAGAAGACATTCTTGTCGCTTGTATTTTAGGAACCCCTTTCTTATTAGTAGTCTCCCCACATGGATCTACGGACATTGCGCCCAATACAAAAGGATATTTCATTACTAGTCCAAAGGGCCAAACCATTAAGCTTCCTTTTATCTCCATCCCACATTGTATTGATGATACAGAGATAAAACTTCTGCAAGCACACCGGATTTCTGAACTCAAGATCTTCCAAGGTACTCTTAGAATCAGAGATCAATTGCAACATAACACAGTCAGAGCAAGAATTGACAAACTGAAAGAGCTCTTCAGTGACACTGTCTGCTCTGAAAATCCGACTGCATTCTGGAAGCAACAAAAGCATGTGATCCATCTACCCTATAAAGATGACTATATGGGTACTCCCTGTAAAAGTAGGGCAATTCCTATGAACGCAGACTATCAAATATTATGCACAACACAAATTAAAACTCTGCTGGAAAGAGGGTTAATCAGAGAATCTTCTAGCCCATGGAATTGCTATGGATTCTATGTAAATAAGCATTCTGAACAAGTTCGAGGTGTTCCTCGTTTAGTTGTAAATTATAAACCATTAAATAAGGTTTTAGCCGATGATACCTATCCTATCCCAAACAAAAGTAGCCTGGTCACCAGAATTTCTGGCGCAAAAATATTCTCCAAATTTGACCTCAAATCAGGCTTTTGGCAAGTTGCCATTGATGAGAAGGATAAGTTCAAAACAACCTTCAGTGTTCCAGCAGGATATTATGAATGGAATGTGATGCCTTTTGGCCTCAAGCATGCCCCCTCAAAATTTCAAAGAGTCATGGACGATGCACTGAAAGCCTATTTTGATTGGCTAATAGTATATATAGATGATATTTTAGTGTTCTCAAATTCTGTAGAACAACATTTCAAACATCTGAAGAAATTCTGGGTAGCCATAAAAACAGTTGGCTTAGTATTATCAAAGAAAAAGATGGACCTGTTTCAAACAGAGATTAAATTTCTTGGCCATCACATTGCAAATGGCCAAATTACTTTGCAAAGACATGCTATTGACTTTGCCGATAAATTTCCTGACAAGATTATAGACAAAACGCAGCTCCAGTGTTTTCTTGGAAGCTTGAATTATGTCAGTCACTTTTATAAAAACTGTGCCAAAGATAGAAAACTTTTAAATGACAGACTGACAAAGGAGCCAACTCCTTGGACAGAAGCCCATACTCAAGCAGTCAGAAATATCAAGTCCAAAGTCAAACAATTGCCTATTCTCCACATAGAAGACGACAATTTCCTGAAAATTGTTGAATCAGATGCCAGTAATCTTGGGTGGGGAGCAGTATTGAAACAGGTAAATCAATCCAAAGAAGAAGTCATTTTGTTTGCTTCAGGACTGTGGAAAGATGCTGAAAAGAATTATGATACCTTAGAAAAAGAGATAAAAGCTGCCCTCAATGCCATTCAAAAGTTTGAATTATATTTGATCTATAAAAAATTCATTTTAAGGACCGATGCTAGTGCAATGAACAAAGTTCTGAATAAAGAATTAAGAAATCCAAGAGATCATAAATTTGCACGTTGGCAAGCATTATTCAACAACTTTGATTTTAGCATCGAGCATATCAAAGGTAGCACTAACTCCATTGCAGATTTTCTAAGTAGAGAAAATCTTCAAACAAATCTTCATTGTCTTGTCATCTCAGTACAGCTCAGGGAAGAAAATGAACATATAGAAAACATCCCTGATAGGCTTCCTTGGGAGGAATATTGCCAAACTTGGGTACCAAGATGGGGACTAAGGAGTACTAATCTTATTGCTCCAGCGAATCAAATCCCAAGATCTTCTCTAGTACCAGAATTCAGAGTATCAGGATATACAAACCCTGTTGCACCCATTATTACTTTACATAATCAGAGGGCTACTGAATCCTGGCAAGCTCTAACAAAATCCTTCCATGATATTGATCAGATATGGGATCTCACTCGAGATGGACAACATGAAAAATATTTTTGTCTTAATAGACCCAGATCCCTTTCTTTCTGGCCAGACAACAATGGAAAAATCATTTTCCCCGATACCTGCTATAACTTTCATGAATATCTAGGTTTATGGTGGAAATTTCTCTATCATGAAGATGTTATCTTTTTATTAAAGTTTGGTTCAGTAAATACAAACACAAGAGGAACTCTTCCCTCTTGGGTATCAGAATGGTGGAAAGATTTTGGTGTCAACAAAGAAGAAGAAGATCCAACTATGTTGTCACTATTCCAGCCATTCCAATATGTTAGAGATATAAACTACCAAGGGCCAAATGATCAGGAACTCCTTCAAATTTATCTAATGAATCATTTCCAATGGGCCTTGAAGATCAAGACAATGGTGCAACGGACAAATGGTGTGCTCTACTTCGTCCGCAAAGTATATACAAAAGCTTGGGATGCTCTTCAATATCCCGAAAGATTTTCTACCTTTATTGAAGATGATTGAGCATCCATAATTCATGTCTAGATGGCCGACAGTGGCGTCATCCGTTTTCCGTGGGTTGTCGTATCAACTCCACAGTGTAACTTTTGTACAAATGTGTCATAGATTATTATGAAAACTTGGAGCACTTCTCCGACTTCTGGTGTGATTTGATCCACATTTTCATAATAACTCTAGTCTATGATAAGTCACTATGGGAATCTTGTATGATACCCCATGTGAATCTAGGTTTCTTTGTTCAGGAATCTTGCACGACTCCCTGACAAAGTAAAGATAAATAAAAGATTGTCGGATCGGACAGATATTCCTGCGTGAATGATCTACCGAATCTTTTTTAATGGCCAACATGTGGGCCATTAGTCAACATCTTTTCGGATGAGCAATGATTCCTTCTCCACTCACAAATGCTATAAAGGAAAGGTGAGAAGCTCATTTGCATCATCGGTCGATAGAGTCTGAGTCTTTCTAGCTTCCCTCTCTTGAAGCTTGCGTCTTTCTGTCTTAGGGTATTGTGATAAGCCTGCGCGATCTGGCTCAGCCAGCGTGAACCTAAAGTGGTAGCAATACATAGTCGAGTCTGTCCAGTCTGTATGTCATGAGCCTCCTGCTCAATAGAGTCTATTATTAGTGCATCCTGCACTCTATGTACCCGAAAGCCATTCGGCTCTGCAATTAATATAATGCTCTGATTTTCTCAAAAGCTTCCGCGCATATCTGTATACTTGTTGTCTCTTTATTTTCTGTGCAAATGACCATGGACTTGGCATGTTGATGTTATTCGAGTCCGCAAATTGCCAACCCCTTGCAGTAAGGTTGACCAGAGGGTGGATCGTGAAGCCGCAGACGCTGTTGTAAGTCCCGCTAAGGCAGGTGGTCGCTCAGGGCAGTAAGGCGTAAAGGCGAGTCTGAAAATCCATTAGCTCAGCTTCAAATAAGCTCGGTTCGAAACGGGAACGTCCTGATGGAGTTCGGGATGGGTAGCTTTATGGTGGGTGTCTAGCATCAACGCGCACAGAAGAGACAAGTTTCAGCAAGCTCATTTCTCTTCCAGAGGAGCCCCTGCTTACAAATGGTATGATGCAAAATTTATTTTAGTTTTAAAACCCCAATCCCTAACGGTTACTAAGTATTCATCATTCATCCAAACTTGTTAGTGGTTAAAAATAAAAGAAACTAGATTAATCTTGGAAGGCTAAAGAAAATGTCGAAAGGAACGGAATCAAATCTACCATATGACAATCATAACTGCAACCAAAACCACCTCCTAAGTCTACATAGATATCCAACTTAATCACCTTTGTTTCTCACAATAATTTCTTAAAATTTGGGTAACCAGCAAATCAATATAAATAGTAGAGATCCAACAACTAATCTTATGAATCCACATCACATATAGGGTTATCTTTTTGAAAATGTTAAAAAGAACAAAATCAAATCTACCATATGACAATCACAACCACTTCCTAAGTTTACATAAATATCCAACTTAACCACCTTTTTTTTTCATAGTGATTTCTTAAAATTTGGGTGACCAACTATGCAATATAAAAAATAGAGATACAACAACTAATTTTATGGTTCCACATCACATATATACTTAGTATTTTTTTGAGTTTTTAATATGAAAAGAGGTAGAATATGTATATCTACCTGGCCAAGAATAAGGGGAAGGCCTCTAAGAATTGCACATACACTAACTCCACAAGAAATACTTGACTCTATCTTAGATGTAGTTTAACTACAAACCAACCAAAACACTGTCTTAGACTCATAATGATTGAAAGAAAAAACAAAACCAATTTCGAAAGAAAGATAAAAGAGAGAGAGAAAAATCCACACACATTAACCATGTCACCTAATTCATAAGGGAAGAATGTGTACCCGCATGCCTTTTAACTTATTCTTTTCTTCTCAATGTCATCTCATCTTCTCCATAATTTAATGGAAAACCAACCAACCACTGCCCCCAAAAACCATCTTAGTAAAGGAAAAAGAGAAACACCAACTCAAGAAGATAAATATTTGCAAAAAGATAAAAACCAAAAGCATACCTGAAGAAAGATAAAAACCAAAACCATACATGTAGCTCCACCACAAGGTCCATTCCAACAAACGTGATCATTTATTATAACAATTAACCTCTAACAAAATCCAATAAAATTGTACTCAAGAAGACAAACATGTACAAAAATATAAAAAACCAAAGTGTACTTAAAAAAAGATAAAAAACAAAAACATACATGTCGCTCCACCACAGTGTCCATTCCAATAGACTTGCTCCTCTCTTCCAACGATTCCCTTCATCGAACTCCAATAAAATTGTACTTTATTGTTTTCTGCAATATTACATAATCTTTGTTTTCTTCCCTCCACATACCTATTTCTGGAATATTACATAATCTCTATTTCTTCCCAAGAAGAACAAAAAGGAAACTGGTAAGTAGGTGATGTAAAAACCTGTGAGCTAAGTCGTGATTGAAGTTTTGTAGTCTATGGTGACCCTGATAGATCATACTATTGATCTTGTCCTTGTAAATGCTTTGCCCCACCTGCATAACATATTGTCCATTCATTTGTTAAACATACCATTACACAACAATATGAAAAACTAGATAAGAAAATTAAAACGAATAATTTAATGGAAGTCTCTAGCATGCATTCCCCATTCTCCCATGCATAAAAGTCAATTAATTTGCACAAGATTATAATAATGTAAACAAGATTAATATTATATTGACTTCCATCATAAATTGACTAACACATAAGGGATTTAATATCCAACATTAATAATGATGTAAACAAGAATAATATTATATCGACTTCCATCATAAATTTACTAACACATAAGGGATTTAATATCCAACATTAATTATGATGTAAACAAGAATAATATTATATCGACGTCCATCATAAATTTACTAACACATAAGGGATTTAATATCCAACATTGATTAATTAAAGATGACATATGCAGAATAAAGATAAAGAGAAGAATACGTAACTGCATGCAGTTGTGTGCGACTAGCACAGCCGGAGACGAGGTTGTACGGGAAGCCATGCACAGCGGGAGACGAGATTGTCGTGTAACCTTAACCTTCCCAATTTATGTTTTTTCCATATTTTTTTTTTATGTTTTTTCCATATTTTATAAATACATATTAAGTTTTTATAATGTATGTTTTAGGTATATTTTATGAATATTTAAAAAAAAATATATATATATATATATATATATATATATATATATATATAATATTTGTTTAATTCTAGAGGATTATTATTAATATATTATATTTTTAAAATATAAATAGATTTATTTAATATTTATTTAATTTTAAATAATTATTATTAATATTAATATAAGTTTGTTTTAATTTTATATTTATTTATTAAGTTATTAAATAATTACATATTTAATATAAAGTATAGTTATTAGTAATTATTATTGATAATCATATTTATTTATTTTAATATAATATTTATTATTGATGATAATATTCATATATATTTATTTTAATTTCATGTCTATTAAGTAATTATATGAGTAGTTAATTAGTTGATAAAGAGCACATATGTCACAAGTGGTAATTGAAACGAGGTGGGTAGGATAACTTTGAATCCACCTTGAATCCCAATTAACATGTTGAGTTTATCTACTGATTAACTTACTTGATTGTAGTGTGGATGAATTGAAGGGGAATTGAAACGAGGTGGGTAGGACAACCTTGAATCCATGGACCATTAGGACTAAACCCAATTGACATTTTAAGTTTATCTACTTATTAACTTACACCATTATGTTATGTTAATTAAATAATTATATAAGTGAGTTAACCCAAATTGTAACATGTTTAGTTTATCTACTTATTAACTTTATTGTATTTAAATGATATAAAAATAAACAATTTCCCATATAAAATATAATTATTGATAATGAGAATAATTTGCATTCATTTTGATATCATTTTAATTTCATATGTATTAAGTGATTATATAAAAATTAAGTTAAAAAATAAACAAAGAGCAAACAAAAAAGCTATTCATGTCACAATATTTTAATCATATTAAATTATACATTAAATGATATATAAAATATATATTTTATTTTATTTTTTAAAATCTTTAATATTTTAAAATTAAGTTTGTACTCATAATTCATCTTTAACACCTTAAAATTAAGTTTGTATTTATAATTCATCCAAACTTATTAAATATAAAAAAAGAAAAATAAATTATTTTAAATAAAATCATAACACTCATATATATTTATAAGTATTATCAACATAATAATATTTTATTATTTTAAGTTATACATACAACTCAATTCAAAATAATATATATTATATATTTTATTTTATTTTTAAAATTTTTAAACTTTAAAATTACCAATTACTAAATATTCATAATTCATGTAGACAATGGTAAGTGTAAAAATGAAAAAAAAAAACATAAAATTATTTTAAAACAAAATCATATGGAACATATACACTACACTACAGTAATAGCATCTACATATAATTCAATTTCATGTATATGGTTAGAGATTGTAAAAATAGTGAATTAATTTTATTATTCAACAAAATGTAAATGGTTAGAGATTCTATACCTGAATGGAGCAGCAAGACCTCCCATAAGAACTACACATATAAGTGATTAGAAAACTCCAAAACAAAAGATAATTGAATTATTCTTCCTCTATCATGTCATGTCATAAAAATGTGTACTGAGTAGAACTATTATCATTATACCTTAGTAGGACTATTATCATAATAGGTAAGAGTGAAAATAAATTATACATACTTTATATAAAATATCATGCTATAAAAACATACAAATTTATTGTATTAACAGAAGAAGAAATTGTAATTGCATATTAATATACAAAGTTTTTAATAAAATTTTAATTTATCATATATTTATAAAAGATTATAAAAATTGTAGTTGCATATTACCTTACAACTCATAATCGATAGTGTGTGCATAAATATGACAATGATACCTAGCTCATCTACTCAGGAAGGATAGAAGGATCTGAAATAGTATAAATTAATTTAAAATAAACAATGTCCACTAAATTGTCATTTGTGATCAGGTTTATCCAATCTCATCCATTCAATATCACTGATCAATATCAGTGTTCTTCAATTATGGAAAAATTGGATGAGTCGGTATTTTTTTTTTTTTTTAAATATTAGATATTCATAATTTTACAATAAAAAATAATAATTTATATTTATATTTATATATTTAAAGGAAATAAATTAAATCTATAAAATTATTTAACTATTTTGATTTTTTTAAGTTATATATTAATTAATTTTAATGTAATTTGATTGATTATAAACTTATATGGATTTAAAAAGTAAAATAGATAAATTATTTCTAAATCTTTATATAAAAATTAAAATAAATATATATTTATATGCAAATTAAGATACAATTTTCACACACCTCTGTAGTGGTAGGCGCCCCTCCATAAGCAACCACTACCTTGATACCAGTTTGGTATGCAAACTTTCTAGCCTCCTCATGTGTCTGACACAGCAACAGTAAACCAATCAAACTAATGCAAAATTTCAACACAGCTTGAGGATTGAAATTTAATTTCAAAATGATAAATAAATAATACGCATTTCAACAACATTGCTGCAGAAATTAAACTAGTAAACTGTTAATAATTCCCTCCACTTAGTTTCAGCAAATAACATACAAGCAATAATATTTTCCCTCCACGATTCATCTAGCAAATTTCAATTTCAGCCTGATAAATAAGCATAACATATTCTGTTTCGGATTTACCTTCACAAATTATACCCAGATTCAACGTACATCTTACACAGTTTTTATTCTGGCTTAAATAACAACATACGTTACTACCAACTAAAACAACAGCTGAGTTGGGCCAGAATTCTTGAACCACTTCACAGAGTCAGAATTCTTGAACCACTTCACACAGTCAAGACATCCATCTTTAGCAAGAATCCAAATGCAAATTGTCTAAATATTTATATGAAAATTAAGATAGGTGGAACTTTCTCTGCTTTAGGGCCGATAGGATGTACTGCCGACCCTATATAACCCAAAGGTTTTCAGGACCATCGTTTTCCGCTGCCCCTGTACCTCTGAAGAAGAAACTGCCATCTCTTACTGCACTGTACCTACGCTCAAGAAACGATGTCCTTAAATAAGAATATTGGGGGCTGGGTGAGCCAGCCATACCCTATATTGTACACTCATGAAGCGATGTCCTTGAATAAGAATAATAGGGGCTCGGTGAGCCAGCCATACCCTATAGTAACCCCAGGTGAAAAGCTTGGCCTCCATTTCCAACGGTCACCAACTAGCCTCCGATTTAAATTATATTTAAGTTTTTTTGACGCCGGCTTTTTTCTGATTTCAAATCTAAATTATATTTAAGTTTTTTTGACGACGGCTTTTTTCTGATTTCAAATCCACCGCCATTGCCTTTCAATAATAGGTCAAATTTTACAGTGTGCCCACATTCTAATTTCGATTCTAATTTCGAAGTGCATTTCGTTGGATTCTAATTCGGAAATCGGAAGTGCATTTCGTTCCATTCTGAAGATATATTTAAGTGGACAAATTTTGGTATGGTTTAAATTCAGTCGTTTGAAGCGCACAATTTTCTAACCATATAAGGATCATAATCGATGTTATAATTGGCTATGGTGCAACGCTATTACATGCAAATATTTTATATCACCGTTAAATTGTTTATATTCCTCATAAATGTTGCAAAGGAGTTGAGATGGTGCTAAACAATGGAGAATTGAATATATTTGTCAACCATTTAGGATTTTCAAATGAATGGATAAGAAGAAAAATGAAGGGGTGCATGGTGGATTTGAATGACTTGAGAGAATATTAAAAAAAAATTATTAATTTTTTAGTATAATTTTATTTTATTTTTTTATATTTTAATGTTTGTTAAAAATTAAAATTGATTATGAGATTATAAGAAAAATAATATATAAAGATGATAAGAAGATAAAGCATATTTCAAGGGAAAACTAACATAAAAGAAGGATATATATATATATATATATATATATATATATATATATATATATATATATATTTTGGGAAGTGCAAGTCCAACTAGATGCAATGAGGTTCCTTAGTGAAACCATGTTGCTCTAAAGAAGCACTTAGAACATTCAAGGCCACTAAGAAATGTGTGATGAGTGTGAGGTTGTGGAAATAATTAGGTTTACCATACCTTGCAAGTATATCATGTGAGTTTGGACGCTAGTCATGGGGCCTCTTCCTACTACTCTTAAAGCACTGGAAGCCAAAGGTAATTAACCTAGTGCATGTTGTTTCTGGGAATTGGTTTTTGGTAAGCCATCGATGAAGGAAGACAATTAAGCATCTCTGGTCCTCATAAGCCATGAGTGTCTAAAGAGAACCAAGTGAATCTCTGAATAGAAAAAATAATTGCCCTATAATCGCATAATAGGGGGAGATCAAAATACAAAGTGGTCATTGCTCTCGAGCTTTGAGGAGAGGATTTGCGAAATATGTTGTTCCCTAAGAATATGGTTATATGTATAATTGCAAAGATAGTGGGAGTAAACTCTAAATTGGGCAAGAGGGACCCTCGGGATACAAGGTAACTAGAGTCTAGCATACCCCGAGCGTTGAATGAACCCATCACTAAATTGGAGATACTAATCTAAGTAGTGTTGGAGTTTAATAGAAAGCAATGATCTAGGCTCAAACTGTTGATTTTATGGTCGCTGCAAGAGGTATTAACCTTCATATGTAATCTTTGACTAGAACAGAATATTCTGGAAGCAAGAGAAACCCTAAACGAATGTGTGAGAACCCTAGAAGATTAGTTGACTCAATAAAATAAATAATATTAAGGTATTTCCCTCCAGAAAGAGAAGTCGACCTAGACATGTGACAAGAAGGACCATAAATAAGAGGATCTTAAGCTCATTTTGTACATACCTCACTCACTCTCTCAGTAAAGTATAGCGCAGGTCTGGAGCTGCAGTTGCAAGAAAGGAGGCTGCATTTTTTGGGGTGATCCTTGGTCTCTCTCTCTAGCACTATCTAGCCTAAGATATGTGCCCTACCTTCTAGTATCTCTTAGTGGTATTCTTGGTGACATTCTTGGTTTTATTTTGGTATTCTTGGTGGTATTCTTGGTGATAGCCTAAGAAGTGTGTTAACGCCAATTCTCGCAAGTCATGAGCATCGAGCGCAACACACAGAAAGGTCCATTTTGGGTTTAAAATCAAGCGAGCGGGCATTTTTTTTTCAACGACGAGGATCCACAGATGGAGCAGATCGACGGTCGTCGGGTAAGTTTGAGTCGCAGAGTTGCACGAGGTTTGGTGCATGGGCTCATCTCTTATGGCCAAAATCACAAAAAGATGAGCCATTTGGGCATTTCAACTACCGGGACCTCAAAGGACAATGGGTCACTCCTCCACTGCATCGGGAATCCCCAAAACCCGAAACGCGAAATGAAAAAGCACCCGGGAGCCATTTCAACATTTCGTCTACCGGGACTTCAAAGAACAAAGGGTTGCTTTCTTCCACTGCATTTTGAAACCCCGAAACGCGAAATGTGAAAAGCGCCCAGGAGCCATTTCGACATTTCAGCTACTGGGATGTCGAGAGACACAGGGTCTCTCTCTTCCACTGCATTGGGAATTTCCGAAACAGAAAGCATGAAATGTAAAAGCCACCCAAGAGCCTTTTGGTATTTCGGCTACTGGGATGTCAAGAGACAAAGGGGCGTTCCTCCACTACATCGGGAATCGCCGAAACCCGAAACGTGAAATGTAAAAGCTGCCCAGGAGCCTTTCAGTATTTCGGCTACCGGGATGTCAAGGACAAAGGGGTCACTCCTCCACTGCATCGGGAATCCCCGAAACCCGAAATGCGAAATGAAAAAGCGTCTGGGAGCCATTTCGGCATTTTGGCTACCGGGACTTCAAAGAACAAAGTGTTGCTTTCTTCCACTGCATTTCGAAACCCTGAAATGTGAAATGCGAAAAATGCCCAGAAGCCATTTCAGCATTTCGGCTACCGGGATGTTGAGAGACATGGGGTCTCTCTCTTCCACTGCATTGGGAATCCTCGAAACCCAAAGTGTGAAATGTAAAAGCCACCCAGGAGCCTTTTGGTATTTTGGCTACCGGGATGTCAAGAGACAAAGGGGCGTTCCTCCACTGCATCGGGAATCGCTGAAACCCAAAACGCGAAATGAAAAAGCACCCGGGAGCCATTTCAGCTACTGGGACTTCAAAGAACAAAGGGTTGCTTTCTTCCACTGCATTTCGAAAACCCGAAACGCGAAATGAAAAAGCGCCCAGGAGGCATTTTGGCTACCGGGACTTCAAAGAACAAAGGGTTGCTTTTTATGTTTTCAGTCTCGGCCACTCTCCATGGAAGAAGCAGTTAATGAATATTGAACAGGTGGTTGAGACCTCAGCTCAACTCATAAATGGAGGGCATGAAAAAGGCCTGGAGCAATCAGCCTGTGGTACCCTTGTATGCAGGTCCCCCTGCAAGAGCCATGCTGAGTTAAGATGGCATCTGACGAAGGAGTTTCGTTCAGGTTTGACTCAGGAGCCTGCACACGCTAATTTGGACTTTGATGTCTCAGCTACCTTCCTACTACGAAGGTGGCAAATTGTCCTGAGTATATAGACTCAGTTTTTGTATTTCTGTAAGGATGGATGGTAGAGCTAAGCTCACGATTGTAAATCTTTAACAAAGCCTCTGGTTATTTGGTTATACAATGATATTTTGAGATTTCTTGTTTAATGGCGACCAACCTCCTCCTTTCCTTTTTCCTCTGAATCTAAAAGCCCGGGTATGGATGATCCAGTCGGGTGTTGTTGTAACTATATGATGCATGCTTGATTTTATTAGTTCTGCAACGTTTGAGGTTTACTTTGAAGTTTCTCCGGTCTAAGAGGATCTCATATCTGAGACGTTTCCCCTTTCTTTCCCTCCACTTACTCACCACTATGCAAATTTACTGGCTTAAGTTAAATCAAGACCTCACATGTCCTTGCTATTCTAACCCAGTTTTCTGAGTGAGCGATATTGTTCTGAGTTTGCTTCCATTTGATCACCCCCTTTATAAACAAATCGTGACATAAACAGATGGGCCTCAGGCTTATTCCTGCTGCAATCTAGGAGTGACTTCTGTTGCCAACATTTATGGCGTCATTGTCGGGGATGAAGTTGAAAATTTTCCCTAGGATTGAACAACATCAAGCCTCTGATTCTGAAGGTGCATCGGGCATCAGAGCCCTACGAGATTGCTACTGTGCACTTGGCGACTCCATTGTGACGAATCCACTGTGGCGAACCAAATGTTTTAGTTGTGGCTTCCAGAGGTAGACACACGTGATCCCATCCACAGCTGCCTCTAGCTACACCTGAAGCTGAGCCGGAGATGATTTTCAGAAAAGGAAAGGCCTCTGAAGGAGAAACTTCCACGGTTGAACCAGGTAATTTTCCATCTCCTTCTGTAGGAACTCCATTTTCTTCTTCTTAGCTTCCTAGCAGATCTTTTTCTGAAGTTTTGTTTCCTAAATTTTGGGAGTATTCATGCTGAGTTCTCCCCTCCTGGTCTAGGATTGGAGGGAGAAATCCTTGTCACTCCCCTCTCCCCTGAAGTTGTACCTTGGAGTAGACCTAAGACCATAGAAGATTTCCCCACCCCTAGCTTTACCACCCCTCCTCTTATTATTGTTGCTGCTACTGCACAAAGAGAAGCATCTGCTGACTCAAGCCCCTTAGCCTCCTCTCTGAATCCCCCATTGTTTCCCCGTCCACCTGTAAGCTCATTTCCAGTATCCCCTGTTCGAGCTCCTTCTCCTCTGAGTTCTCCTCCACCTAATATTCCTATGGTAGGAGCAAATCCCCCCATGACCAGAATGGAGGCTATAATAGTTGCTAGGTATGCTCCCCTTTTGTTACCTCAGCCTCCTAATGCCCTTCCAGCAGATGGCTACCTTAAGCAGTTGCCCAAGTTTATAGGCGAATGGGACACAGATACCGAAGAACACCTTGAATCCTTTTATAGCTTTACAGATGATCACGTTATCATGCATGCAGACGTATGGATGAGGATTTTCGTCCATAGCCTTGAAGGTGAGGCTAGAAAGTGGTTTAGGGACTTGCCTCCTGGATCTATTGATGGGATTGAGGCTTTGGATAACGCCTTTTTGAGACAGTGGGGAGACAAAAAAGACTTCATGTATTACATGACAGAGTTTGGGTCTTTGAAGATAAAGGAAGGAGAGTCTGTCTCTAACTTCTCCAAGAGATTCAATAAAATGTACAATAAGATCCTCGCTGAAATAAATCCCTCAGAAGTCTCTGCTAAGATCACTTATGCTAGCGCTTTTGATCCTGATTTCTGCCTTCTGTTGAGGGAAAGGAGAGCCACTACTCTGGATCACATGCAGGATGCAACCGTGGAAGTAGAATCTAACATATTGGTTGTCGACGGACTCAGGAATAAGGCTGATAGAGACTTATCCAGGAAGAGACCTGAAACCTACCCATCCAATTCCTCTCCCCTTCCCCTTCAGATGGATGAAGTAACTAAAGTGATAAAGTCGCTTTCGGCTAGAATGGAAAGGTGGGAGTTAGAAGGGAAGACCATGTACAGAAATCCCCAAAATACTGATAACAGAGGCTTCAGGAAGCCTAGCAACAATGTGCCACAGGCTTTGCCAAGGGAACAAAGGAGAAAAGACATAAATGAGCAGAGGATTCAAACCCCTCTCCAAAATAACCTAGTTACTCATGAGGAAGGAGAGGAGATAGATGAGCTCGACCCTGGAATTCACTGTATTGAAGACACTTTCCCTTTTCCCCATTTGACTCAATCTATATATGAAGAATCCCTTATGAACAGTCAAGTCAATGAGTTGGGTAAAGGGGAAAGGGCCAACAACACTCCTAACAAATATCATCTCAGGTCAAAGAAGAAAGAAGTAAATTTTGATAGCCACGATCAACCTCTCATAGAGAAAAAACCTGCTAAGCCTGTAACCATCACTACTAAAGAGAAGAAAACTCAGAATACTTCGCCAACAACCAACGAACCTGTCTCTGAGGTAAGGAAAGCTACTAAGCCTTTTCCCTCCTTTATTTTTGAGCATGAAATTCAAAAGATTATAATTCACGTACCCCTCTCAGAGCTAGTTAAAAATGAAGATTTCAAAAGGTCCCTCTCCAAGCTGCTACAATCCGAGTCCCCCCAGCCTTCCACAGACTCAGTAAATCTTCAAGATGAAAAGCCAGCAGTCATCCTAGGTCCCATGGTAGAAGACAGAGATGATTCATCCCCTCCCTTCTACACATCCCTGAACATACATGATAAGGTGTTGCATAATTGCCTCATGGATTTAAGAGCTTCCCACAACCTTATGCCCAAAATAGTCATGGAAGAATTGGGACTAGAAGTGACAAAGGCTTATCATGATTTGTACTCTTTTGATTCAAGGAGGGTGCAATGCCTTGGAGTCATCAAAGACTTGGTGGCCTCTTTATTTCAGCTGCCAATGAAGAGTGTGGTCATGGACATTGTAGTAGTTGATGTTCCCCCCAAGTTTGGCATGTTGTTGTCTAGATCTTGGATTCAAAAACTTGGAGGAACATTACAGATGGATCTCACATATGCCACCGTTCCAGTCTTTGGAGGGGAACACAGGAGGTTGTACATAGAAGCTCAGCTATCCTACATTGTCAGTGACGAAGCAGACCCCACTAATCACCCCATATTTTCACTTGACACTGATTTGGGGTCTAGTTTGTTGCAGATCATTGAGAGTCCTGAAGCCCCTTTTAAAATCAGAAAGCAACCCATATTTAATCATGAGATACCTCCTCCAACCACCTCTATTTGGAAAATGTTCTTCGACGGAGCTTCTTCTAGCGAAGGCACTGGCGCTGGAGTGGTTCTTGTGTCCCCTTGGCAAGAAACCATATCCCTGTCATACAAGCTAGAATTTGAAGCTACCAATAATGTGGCAGAATATGAAGCTCTTGTTCTGGGTATGAGGGCTACAAAGGAAAGGGGAATTGAGGAGGTAGCAGTGTTCGAAGACACTGAGTTGATAATCCAGCAAGTCAGGAATGCTTATCGAGCTAAGCATCCTCGGCTCAGGGGTTACAGAAAGGAGGCGTGGGACCTAATTGATAATTTCTTCTCGGCTTTCAACATTTCTTTTATTCCAAGAGAGGAAAATACTTTGGCCGATTCCTTAGCTGTCTTGGCTAGTCTCTTCAGGCTCCCTATGCCGCCTAAGATCAAATATGGGGCCAAGATAAGATATAGGCCATCCATCCCGGACAATATCAAGCATTGGAAGGTATTTGAAGACGATATTGAAATCAAAAAATCTCTTCAGTCCGTCGATGAATTTTCTGCATTGCACATTGATCAGGATCCTGATCTCGAAAGTCACCCTCACCCTGAGGTATTTTTAAATAAAATTGCTAATCACCATATTATTCATCTGCCTAGCAATCACATTCTGAAGGGACTGGTCCCTTTAGAAAGATTGTTCGATGGGAATGATGTGGCAGTAAAGGGTGGGGTTTCAAATGGAGATGATGATTCAGCGAAGTGCAATATCGGTACACAGGAAGAGCCTAAGTTTGTCAAGTTGTCAAGCAGTTTGACCAAAGAACAGAGGGATGAATATACAAAGTTATTAAAAGAATTTGTTGATGTGTTTGCATGGACCTATGAAGACCTCAAGACATATGACACATTTGTCATTGAACACAAGATCCCACTGAAGGGAAAGGCTAAGCCATTTAGGCAGAAGCTAAGACAAATAAATCCCATGTTGTTGCCTGTCATGGAGAGAGAAGTCAAGAAGTTGTTAGACGCCCAAATCATTGTCCCCTTGAGATATTCTGAGTGGGTAGCCAATTTGGTCTCGGTGAGGAAGAAAAGTGGAGAAATCAGGCTCTGCGTCGATTTCAGGAACCTGAACAGGAGCTCAAAGAAAGACAACTATCCCTTGCCCAACATGGAACACATATTGCAGAGGGTAACTGGTGCATCTAGGATTTCCATGATTGACGGTTTTTCTGGCTATAATCAGATATCAATCATGCCTGAGGACAGAGAAAAAACAACCTTCACTACTCCTTGGGGCACATTCATGTATGCCAAAATGCCTTTTGGATTAATGAATGCAGGAGCAACATTTGAGCAAGCCATGGACATAGCCTTCATCGAGGAGAAAGATTAGTTTGTGATGATCTATCTGGATGGCATAACAGTCTTCTCCAGGTCTGATAAAGAGCACCGTTGTCACCTGAAGAAAGTTTTCTTGAAGTGCCAAAGGTTTGGCCTATCCTTAAATCCCAAGAAATATTTGTTTGCTATGAAGGAGGGGAAGCTGTTAGGCCATATAGTATCAGCAGAGGGAGTGAGAATTGATCCCAATAGAGTAGAGGCAATTCATACACTGTCACTTCCCATGTCTAGAAAGGAAGTTCATGCTTTTTTAGGGAAGATTAACTTTCTGAGGAGGTTTGTCTCAAATTTTGCTGAGTTGGTGAAACACATCACAACCATGCTCAGAAAGGGAAATAAAGTAAAATGGACTATTGAACCCAGGGAATCTTTTGTCCAAATAAAAAGGGCATTGACTGAGGCACCTGTGCTGATCAGTCCCGATTATTCTAAGGATTTCCTAATTTTTTCTTTTGCTTCTTTTGATACAGTAACAACGGTCTTATTGCAGAAAAATAGGGAAGGGTGAGAGCAACCCATTTCCTTCTTCAGTAAGGCATTGAGAGATGCATAAATCAGGTATGAGATCATGGAGAAGCAGACCTATGCCTTGGTGAAAGCTCTCAAAGCTTTCAGAGTCTATGTCTTGCACTCAAGAGTGACTGCATACGTTCCTTCGACCTCTGTGAAGGACATCCTTATATAGCTTGACATAGATGGGAGAAGAGGTAAATGGATTGCCAAGATCCTGGAGTTTGACCTGGAGATAAAGCCCACCAAGTTGGTAAAAGGGCAGGGTTTAGCCAAGTTGTTGGCTGAATCCAATTGCAAGGCCTTGGAGGTTAGCTTCATCAACGCTTGCTCAGGAAATCAACAAGCTAAGTCGACCAACAAAAGCTCTCAGGGTGGCTTATCACTAGCAGAATGCACCTGGTACAAAGACATTTTGTATTTTCTGCAAGAGTTGAAGCCCCCTGATGGAATGGAAAAAAGCAAGGCAAGATCTTTAAATCGCAAGGCGGTCAGATATTGCCTTATTGACCATGTCTTGTACTGGAGAGACCCTCTAGGAGTGTTTATGAGATGTATGAATCCACAAGAAGCCCATAAAGTTATCTTTGATTTCCACAGCGGCCTTTGTGGAGGGCATCATTTCTGGAAGACCACAGCCCACAAAATTCTCAGGGCTGGGTACTACTGGCCCACCTTATTCACTGATGTCTGCAGAGAAGTCAGAGCTTGCATCAAATGCCAAAGGTTCTCAGGAAAACAATAGCTCAAATCTCTGCCACTAAATCCTGTAGTAGCTTCAACACCCTTTCAACAGTGGGGATTGGACTTCATTGGGGAAATTCATCCTCCTTCAAGTGGCCAACATAGATGGATCCTGACTGCAACATACTATTTCACCAAGTGGATAGAATTTTCCCCCACCAGGAGCGCTTCGCACAAGGTGATTATCAACTTCTTGGAGGATATCATAGCTAGATTTGGTTGTCCCAGCAGAATTGTCACCGATAAAGTCCTTGCTTTCAAGTCTGAGCCTCTGGTTAAGTTCTGTGAATAGTTAGAGATTTCACTAGTTCACTCCACTCCCTATTATCCTCAAGGAAATGGACTGGCAGAATCTTCCAATAAAATTCTAATCAAACTCATTAAAAGGTTATTGGAAGACAATAAGAGGGCTTGGGATTCAAAGCTCAAGTTCGCTCTATGGGCCGATCGAGTGACAACAAAGAAGTCCCTGGGCACCTCACCTTTTCAACTTGTTTATGGGACAAAGGTTGTTTTTCCCACTCAGCGCACTTTACCTGTATCGAAATTCTTTCAAGATCATGAAGGAGAGCCTAACCATATGGTTAGAAGAATTCATCAAGTGGTGGAACTGCAACAGATTAGGGAGCAGGTAATGGACTTAGCTCACAGTCATCAGCAGAAGATCAAGCAGGCTTTTGACAGGAAGGTCAGGAAGGAGGAATTCGAGCTGGGAGATTTGGTGCTTAAGTGGGATGCACCCAGGAAAGATAGGGGCAAACACAACAAGTTTGATGCCCTCTGGATTGGCCCCTTAAAAATCTCTATAGTATTCTTAAATAGAACGTACAGGTTGCAAGATTTGGAGGGTGAAAAAGTCTTTAGCGGCCCAGTAAATGGGCATTTCATGAAGAAATGTTTTGCTTGAGCCTTAGACGGATCCTTTGTTTTGTTAATATTGTCTTTATTGTTTTTCTGTTTATTTTCGGCTTAATAAATGACTCCATAACCCAACAAAAGGAAACTAGAACTACAGAAGGAGTTCTTAGAGCATCGCAGGGACGACTCTATCCCCCATGGAGCCTAATGTTAACGCCAATTCTCACAAGTCATGAGCTCCGAGCACAGCGCATAGAAAGGTCCATTTCGGGTTTAAAATCAAGCGAGCGGGCATTTTGTTTTCAACGACGAGGATCCACAGATGGAGCAAATCGACGGTCGTCGGGTAAGTTTGAGTCGCAAAGTTGCACGAGGTTTGGTGCATGGGCTCATCTCTTATGGTCAAAATCACAAAATGATGAGCCATTTCGGCATTTAGGCTACCGGGACATCAAAGGACAAAGGGGCCACTCCTCCATTGCATCAGGAATCCCCGAAACCCGAAACGCGAAATGAAAAAGCGCTCGGGAGCCATTTCGGCGTTTCGGCTACCGGGACTTCAAAGAACAAAGGGTTGCTTTCTTCCACTGCATTTCGAAACCCCGAAACACAAAATGTGAAAAGTGCCTAGGAGCCATTTCGACATTTCGACTACCGGGATGTCGAGAGACCCAAGGTCTCTCTCTTCCACTGCATTGGAAATCCCCGAAACCCGAAGCATGAAATGTAAAATTCGTCCAGGAGGCTTTCGGTATTTCAGCTATCGAGATGTCAAGAGACAAAGGGGCGTTCCTCCACTGCATCGGGAATCGCCGAAACCCGAAACATGAAATGAAAAAGTGCCCGAGAGCCATTTTGGCATTTCGGCTACCGGGACTTCAAAGAACAAAGGGTTGCTTTCTTCTACTGCATTTCAAAACCCTGAAACGCGAAATGCGAAAAGCACCCAGGAGCCATTTCGACATTTCGGCTACCGGGATGTCGAGGGACACGGGGTCTCTCTCTTTCACTGCATTGGGAATCCCCAAAACCCAAAGCGCGAAATGTAAAATCCGCCCAGGAGCCTTTCGGTATTTCGGCTACTGGGATGTCAAGAGACAAAGGGGCGTTCCTCCACTACATCGGGAATCGTTGAAACCCGAAACATGAAATGAAAAAGCGCCTGGGAGCCATTTCGGCATTTAGGCTACCGGGACTTCAAAGAACAAAGGGTTTCTTTCTTCCACTGCATTTCAAAAACCTGAAACGCGAAATGTAAAAGTGCCCAGGAGCCATTTCGGCTACCGGGACTTCAAAGAAAAAAGAGTTGTTTTTTGTGTTTTTAGTCTCGGCCACCCTCCATGGAAGAAGCAGTTAATGAATATTGAGCAGGTGGTTGAGACGTCAGCTCAACTCATAAATTGAGGGCGTGAAAAAGGCCTGGAGCAATCACCCCGTGGTACCCTTGTATGCAGGTCCCCCTGCAAGAGCCATGCTGAGTTAAGATGGCGTCTGACAAAGGAGTTTCGTCCAAGTTTGACTGAGGAGCCTACACATGCTAATTTGGACTTTGATGTCTCAACTACCTTTCTGCTACGAAGGTGGAAAATTGTCCAGAGTATATAGACTCAGTTTTTGTATTTCTGTAAGGATGGATGGTAGAGCTAAGCTCTCGACTGTAAAGCTTTAACAAAGCCTTTGGTTCTCTAGTTATACAATGATATTTTGAGATTTCTTGTTTAATGGCGGCCAACCTCCTCCTTTCCTTGTTCCTCTGAATATGAAAGCTCGAGTATGGATGATCCAGTCGGGTGTTGTTGTAACTATATGATCCATGTTTGATTGTATTAGTTCTGCAACGTTTGAGGTTTACTTTGAAGTTTCTCCGATCTGAGAGGATCTCATATCTGAGATGTTTCCCCTTTCTTTCCCTCCACTTACTCACCACTATGTAAATTTACTGGCTTAAGTTAAATCAAGACCTCACATGTCCTTGTTGTTCCAACCCAGTTTTCTGAGTGAGCAATATTGTTCTGAGTTTACTTCCATTCGATTACCCCCTTTATAAACAAATCGTGACATAAACTAATGGGCCTCATGCTTATTCCTGCTGCAATCCAGGAGTGACTTATGTAGCCAACAAAGTGCAACTGCAACTGTTGCAGTTGAATATTGTTCTTGCTATGTGGTTGTGCCTCTCTCTCTCTTGTGCCCTGCCCTTGGAGGAGATGCGCTCTCCTTATCTTGTATTGTTGTTGTAGTTGGATGGTGTTTTCTGATTCAAAAACAAGAATCTCAAATATATACATAAAAGGTATACTCAACTTTTGTACCTCTATAAAACACTTTTAAAATTATTTTTAAGAACAAAAAATATTTAAAATCAAATAAAATATTTATTATTTAAAAAAAAAACATTTACAAATAAATTCATTTGGAAAACTGTTTAAAGTCCTATAAAATTGCCCAGAAAAGGTAATGTATAGAATACATAATTATAACATGCTAACAATTATATATGTTTATGAAAATGTAAACTTTCATCCCATCATGAAAAGTGACCAATATAATTCGCCATTCATAAATTGTTTAAGTCCTTGCAAAAATTTGTGTTTAGAAAGTAAGTTATATATGATTGGTTAAAATTATTTTTTCTTTAGATAATAAATTTGATAAAAATATACATTTAAATTTAAATTTATTTGGTATTTTTTTGGGATTTAAATGGGTTAACCCGAAGACAAGTTTAGATAAATGAATTTTTTTTTAGAGTTAAGTGGATTAACATTATACGAGTTTGAAAAAAAATGTTATAAAATATTTTTTATTTAAAAAAATGGTTTACTCTAAGAAAAAGTTACTCTTGATTTTAATTGTTTTTATATAATTAAAGTGATTTTTTTTAATAAATTTATGAAATATATATGTGGTATTTTTTTAATATTTTTATTAATAGGAATTAATCTCATGGTTGTTTTTAAAAAAATATAATATTATTTTGAGTCAATTTATACCATCACATAAGTTTTAGATACATACATTAGATATCTCCTTCATATTTAGATGTAAAATGCACTTAGTATTTTTTGTGGCAATTTTATATGGTCAACTTATGCTATATGTCATATTAGCTTTAGGTATAAATGTTACACATCTCCTTCACACTATAATTGGTTGTACCACTGTAGTGCAAACATGCCACAAATTGGGTTTTTATTGCTGATCAAAATAACAAAAAGGAAAATCATCCTTTTTTCTTGAAATTCAACAATAATTATTTTAGATTTGATGGAATTTAAGATATCAATCAATAACTCCTCGAATGGTGTGACACCTAGGAGCCCGAGTGCTCTCCGTGCACATGCTTAAGATGACAGCCTTCATACCAAGGTGATGTGGGGTTTCTTTGCACCTATTGGGAAGTGAGAACAATAGTTGGTGGGACAACGAGGGTATAGGCAAGACGTTTATCATGTGTCTGAAGGAGTCTAATTCTGGTTATGTGTGGGGTTGTATGAGACCCCATACTATCATGTCGATGGAAGGAGACTTGAGTGCCTTTTGTCAAGAAGAGGAAATTTGGTTTGATAAAAGTATAGTCTAGTTCCATTTGGGATTGGTTAGATGCAAAGGTTGGTTGCTTTGGCTCAACTGGGCCTCTCATTTGGTGACTATTCCCCTTGCTTCCGGGGGGGTTTTGATGAGAAATTCAGGGGGTGGTGTATGCTCATTTATGGCTCTTGTCCTAGCATTTGGTTTGCCAAGGATGTTGGTTGGGTTCCTGGGGTGCTCAACGACCCTGTCGACAGTGGTTCTAGGTTTATTTTCCTTTGGTTGGGAGGCTTAGTGGGTTTGTCTATGTTCGATTAGAGATGGTGGTTGGCAGGTCAATTTACTTGGAGGTCTCGTGTGCATCCTATTCCTCGAGGTGTGGGCAAGTTTTTCCCTCCTGGTGGGGCCCATGTCATGGTTCGAACAACCTGTTACAGTGTTGGGGGTGTGGTGTTTTGGGCTCTCCTTATTTGGTTCTTGAAGAGTGTGGGTGACATGGAGTGGGGTGTTAACATGGAGGGCCATGGGCCTAGATCGAGGAAATGCAAGGGGTGTGATGTAAGACACCTACACATGCCAAAAAGGAAGCCTTAGACCCAGTTGCAACCAAATTCGAAAGGGCCACCCTATGGGCCGAGAAGACTCACCATATGCAATGCTCTGCTATGGTGAAATAGGAAATGAGAGTCTTGGAAGAGGCAATTTGGAAGGAAAGGAAACTAACAGTGAATGAGAAAATTGAGAGGGATTTTGAGGGTTGGTTCTCTAACTTCAGTTTTTCCAAGAGCAGAAACACCAAGGTATTTGAAACAACCAAGAATTATTGGCTCACAAAGACCCTCATTTCTCAGGTGTTAGAGAAACAAGGAGCCAAATATGAAGAGTTGTTGGATAGGTTCATGTTTTTTGAAGCCAAGTTTGAAGTGGTTTGTAGGATGGTATTTGGCATTCGAATTGAAGTTGATGGCAAGAAAAATGAAGGCAAGGCTAGAGATAAGAGTTATCATGGCACTTCTATCAATCCAGACATATTGGAAGAAGATGAGGAACCATTATGCAACAAGGCTACCCAATATTTATGAATTTGTAGGTGAGAAAGCTCCTCAGACCTCAATTGATAAGTTCCTTAGTATGGTTTATTGTTTTAGGAGTGGCTTCATTGTGTCTTGCCCTGTAGCTATGTGTTTTGGTGATGCTTTGCTATTGTTTTGTCCAAATTTTGGTTATGTTTCTAAATTTTTGAAGGTCCTAAACTTCTGGCAAATGTATAATTCTAAAGACATGCAAACTTTGATATCTATGTGGCCTAGTTTCCTATTTTTTGTAGGTCACAAAAAGCAATGATTGTAATACTTTTTTGTCTATTACTAATGTGAATAGAACTTGATTACAAAAAGAAAAACGATATCGAACAGTAACATTGAAAAATCAAGTTATCGGAGGAGTATTTGAGGATGTTGAATCCATTTATGCATTAGAACGACGATTTCAACAATCCAAAATTGCAATTCCAACAAAGATTTTTGGCCAAATCCTGGTGATGAAAAATGGAAAAGGTCAAAATCATAAAATGTGTATCCTTCTTCGAGTTGTGTAATGGACCTCACTTATATCTATGTGCAATGATGAAATGTAAAAATTCTTCAAATGCCTTTTTTTATATCGCACAACGTAAAGTGAATTCTAGTTGTTGTAAGCTCGACATTTCTTCAACCATCATGTATTGTTAAAGCATTTCATTCTATAACCTTATCTATGAATGTTGTGGTCAACTTTGAGTCCACAGAATCTAGTGTATTATTTAATACTCAAGGATGCTATTTAAATCTTGCTCACATTAATAAGTTTTGATTGAATAATTTAATTATGGAAATGTTTAAATAATTTAATTTTTTATTATATTTCATCTCGCTAAGCTCCTTTGGATTATGGAATTTTTCTAGATATTAAATCAATATTAAAAGTGTTGGTTATCGTTTGAGTCTAAAATGGTCACAGTTAGTGATCAAATTTGAAGAGTAAGTCTTAATTTCAATTTGAATGGTAGATATTCATCCAACTCTACAAAAGTAGTTCAACTTGTAAATAGTAAAATAAATATACTCTTCATAAAAAAAGTTAAATAAAATTTTCCCTCCTAATTTTTTAAAATATTAATAATTAACCAACCATTAAATAAATAAATTACAAGTTCTATAAAAACTAATAATAATCCTATTTTGTAATTTCAATTGTAATGTTCAAATTACATAAAAATAAACAATTTTCCATAAAAATGCATGCACTTCCTTTGAGAAATTGTAAAGGGGGAAGAGAGCTATAGGGAAACACTACGACACTTTCCCATGCGCTAAGTAATAGGTCATCATTACGGGAGTGGGTTACATCATCTCCCCATACTCCACCAATGTTATTCACCTCGATAGAGATGGCTCCTTGCTATATGGGCAAGGAGAAAACCAACGCTATAGGGTGAACTTTTCTAGTGCAGAGACCGTTCAACCAGTACTCTGTGAGAAAATCCACAGTTCACATGTTTATAATAGTCCTCTCCACAACCTTGAGCAATATATAAGTAAGGAAAAACATTGTCAATAGTTCATAAATTGGGAGATTGAAAAGCTCATTCATTTCCATTCATATTGCTCGTACATTGTTGTTATATTTTAGGCACAATTACAAACTATAATTAATACTTTCCTACTATCAACTACCTAATTGATAGTGTTTTTACTCCTTGGATTTCACTCTACCTGATAAACCAGACAGAGTTTCCTTTGTATGGTTTTGGATGCAACATCCAAAGTAGCCATGATCAGATCACTCCCTTCTGATACTTTTTCGTCCTTCATCTTAGGTGTTAAATGAGTCAAAATTGGATCCCTGCTTTGATTAATTAACACTTGAATGATTATTAATTATGAGTGATATGTTAGTTATAGGTTAAGGATCACAACACTCGCCCAATCCTCTTCTAACCTCTTGACGTCATGGGGCCCAAATACATCCAATTGTAATGTCAAAAATATAGAATTACCCAAATGTGTTGCTCTTCAAACTAGGAAAGTCCACAAGCCTATTGATCGAACCTATGACAAACCAATTCAATACTTAGAGAAAATGGTGTTATGTGATCATAGAACCAATGACACCTTAGATCTGGTATGAGAATTCTAGGACGAGAATGAATCCTATCTCATATATCGCTCAAGGCAGTCTCTAATGTTTGTTAATATAATTGAAACATAACATTTTATCTTAAAAAAAGGAGGTTGTTGATAACAATATGGAGAAAGAAAATAGCCAAGAAATTAAAATAAATAATAAAATAAGTATACAAAGAAGACGGGCGGAAAAGGCACTAAGCCAAGTCAAATAATATGTACATCAATGGTACATTAATTGTAATATCCCCAGGCTGAACCAATTGTAAATATAATAATGTTCGTAAGTTGGTGAGGTGTTTTGATATCATTTTTGTATGCACATTTCATGGCATAGTGCGTGCATGTACTGCGCATTAAAATGAGGAAGTGTGCACATTCTAGGATACCGTGCGCAGCATATTAAATGCGTGTGATGTTGAGGCCAGGGAGCCTTTATATATATGTTGTGTTTTGTAGGCTAGTGAGACGGTTATTATAATCTAGGATGCTTATGTTTTGAATTAAGGCCGGAGAGCCTAGATGTTAAAGGCCAGTGCGCTTGTTTTTGTACATGTCTCATATTTAATATAAAATACATCATTGCACACAGACCGACCACGATAAAAGAGTTGGGGGACTAAACTCCACTAGTTAGGGAAAGGGAGGGGCTAATCTAAGGAAAGAGGCTGAGCTAGGGAGCTTGAGCCAAAAAGGAATATTATATTAATATTTCTTAAATCATAAAGTATGGATAATTATTTTATCCTAAGTTTTAAAGTTGGAGACAAGTGGGCCAAAGTAGCTCCCAACATGACAAGTGTCAAGTTGGGGACATGCATACATATTGTTGGGACTTAGTTCATTTTGATAGATCCCCCATCATTCGGACCATGATCTTTTCTAGTATTCCTTCCATCATTCAGCCATGGTGCCATGACCATTTTCATTCACGCAGTCATTTATCCTCCATACTTTCTGTCACTGTACCGAAACTCGTATCCATGGCCATATAGGTTTGTGTAGCTGGTTAGCTGGGGAGTTGGACTGAAGAAGCGGTTGTCAGGCCCGTAGGATATTGAAGAGGCAGGTTGTCAGGCCCATGAGAAATTTCTCTCTGGGCGAGAGAATTATTGGGAGGTGACTTCCTGAAGGTGCTAAACTACAACTACAGGGCTTTGAGACTTCCTGTCCAACCTGTTGCTGAAGCCCTGGAAGGGAAGTGGGGAAGTCGAGGGACTGTTGAGCAGAGAAGGGGCACACTTCCTTGGGTGGGACAGGCATGTGAGGAATGAGAGACTATAGGATGTTAGTTTGAGTAGGCACCTGTGAAGGAGTCTTTCCTGTTATCCATGAACCTTTAGCCTGGTTAGGAATCCCTTTACCCAGGTGGAGTTTAGTCCCAGCTCGGGGGTGACTCACTGTTGAGAGTGATGAACACTGTGGGCTAAGGCTGGGAGGTTCGTGGAAGGTCTGCACACAGTTGGTGATATTCTTAAAAGATAAGTGTTAACTGGGTGATAAAATTTACATGCTGCATTATTATTTCCGTGTTTAGTTTTACAGATTTATCCTGTGTATGATTTATAACTGTGTTTATATTTATGGGTACTTCCTGTATAGGCTGTATGTATGCATTTACTATTATTTCAGTATGAATCTGTGCATTTACAGATGTATTTGATTGTTTACATTATATATAAATGCTTCCACAATAATTCTGTATGTATATATTATTACTGCATACAGATAGAAAATTGTATGTGGCATAGCTTAGTTGGATACTGGGTATGTTACAGTATTTTTCGCAAAGATAACGTAAGTGTTCTCTGGCATAGCGTGGCCTGACATGGATGGTTGGGGACATTACAAAATGGTTTCAAAGCTAAGTAAAACATTTGAGTAGTGGCATGCCCCCGGCATGTTCGTGGCCGGGGATGTTACAATATGGTATCAGAGCCTTAGTACCAACACTGAGCCTCAATGGGCTGAGAAATTTGAGTTGAAGCAAAATGTCACAGAGGATTTATTTCGAAGTGGCCAAATTTCAGTTTGTAGAACGTCCATGGTAAAAAGTAAACAACAACTGGGCGGAAATGGGGAAAAGCCCCAATTTCTGTGGTTGAATTCATGAGAAAATGGAGAAATTCATCCAAGTGATGAGATATTACGGATTTGATATATGTTCTAGCAAATTCGGACCTGGAATTGGTCGAATTTGAAGTTACAGTGAATCCATGATAGTTGGAGCGAGTTTTATAATTAGAATTCCCAATTCGTGAATTGAGTTTGGAAAAAAACATTGTTCCAGAAATGTCAACCCACAATGATCTGTTGTTACAGAGGTTGAGCTAGTGTTATCGAGGTGAAATTAAACAAATTTCATAGTTGTTGAATATCTATGGTGAATTGGTAAAAATCCCCAATTTCAGCAGTGGAATTCATGAGGATTTGATGCGCATAAATGCAAATGTGCACAGGTGGGCGCACAAAAAATGCATGATGCGTAGTGAAAATCTTGTGATAGGTAAAATTCGACACTACGCAACAAGATATTGGCATGCCACTGCGTGTGCTAATTTCAGTGCAACGCGGAAAAATGTTGGTGTGCGGGTGCGTGCGCTAATTTTGGCATTACACAGTGTGCATATGCATAAGAAGTGTGTGCAGTGTGCACACACATAGTAATGGTGCACGTGGTGTGCGTAGTATTGCAAAGCACAGAAGAGTTTGGTTGGTGCGCGCACAGTATGAGTATAAGTTGTCTCACGAAAGTGTAATCAATGGTGCGCACAAATTATTGTGCGCAGTGGGGCATATTTAACTTTGGCATGGTGCAATGCATAGAGCGAAATGCATGTGGAATATCAGTGCGCGATACAAAAAACTGTGCACAATGGATATTGGTGCGCAACACAAAAGTAGTGAACGCAAGTTATTAGCGTGACGGAGAAGAAATGCATAGTGGTTATAGGTGTACGAAAGCACAATTTACCTTGTGGTGTTGTTGTGCACGATAAATATGGGTATATCTATAGAAAACATTGGCTAGATTTGGTTTGTTTTGGGGTTTGTTGTTGAATGACTGGAGGAATGGAGATGACATTTAGGCTATGGAGTCTAGAATGAACAATGCATTGTCGGAACATTGAACTATCAAGAGGAGAAGGCTAATTAAGGAGATGAGTTTGATTTTAATACAAAATTTGCATGGTATGAGAGGAAAAAAGAAACACACAACCGCATCAGAGCATTATTTAAAATGAATTCAGAGTTGGTTTGAGAAGAAATAAATATAGTCTAAATTGCTAAGCTGAGAGCATCTCAAAGATGAATTCTGTGTTTTATATTCCTCTGATTTAGACAGATGAAAGTGAAATATAAGCTTACAAGAAACACATACCATGAAAGAAAACAAGACTCATATCACCACCAGTCAGAATCTTTTCACAAACAATCCAGAATCCGCTTCTGCATTTATATATTCATTTTAATCCCAAAATTACAAAAAATTCCTCCTGCACAGAGGGCACGTTCCTTTCCCCCTTTTTTCTTCCTCGAAATAATATATATATATAGAGAGAGAGGAATTATTTATAGAATTCGAAACACTCAGACTTCCGCATATTTCCAAAAATAGACATAAGTTGCAAAAAGGGAATGATTTAAAATAACAGTTACCCATTTTGAAGGGACCGTTTAAGAATAGGTCTGTCATCTCTGGGGCCCCTTTTCTCTACTATCAGTTGTCCAAAATTTGCTGAAATGTACCTAATTTTATTTGAGGACTCATTTCAGCTTAGCAATCTCCTCCTTTAGAGTATCTAACCAGACCGGTTGATCCTCTCCAACACTTTCAGTCGTTTCAGCTATGGTTTCTTTCTTCCGTCGCTTGCTCTGTTTCTTCTTAACAACTCCCCTGTTGATGACTAGATCCCTCATAATGGGATTTAGCCTGACTTCCAATTTCGAGTCTGTAGCAGGTTCTGTGTGGAACTTAGTTGCTATTATATGCGCAATTAACCTTTCCTCCTTACTCATAGGAAAATCTACCATGTTGCCTGAATAACCAGTCTCATTGGATATAGCTTTGTCCATGTACCTCAATTTTGTGGACACCAAAATGCTTTTACAGAGATCAGAAGGTCGAGCAAAGTTGGAGATTAATCCATTTATGGATAAGATGATGCCTTCATACTTGAGAATTGTTAGTTATAGAGTCCCAATCATGAATCACAGACGGACTTACGTACAAGTACGTTGGTTTTCCATGCTTGGCTAATCCATTTCAAATGATTATCTTTTGAGTTCGTTACATGGCGCCGTTCACCTGACATAATACGACTGTGAAGTATCGAACGAGTGAAACCGAGTGATCTGACTAACCGTCGCACATCCCACGAGTGGTGGTTTTGACATATTGAAACACGTGACATCGAGACTTTGGCGAAAGTGGTTTCAGTTAAAAACTTTGAGTTATTAACAGGTGAGAAGGTTGAATTTTAGTTAAAAATAAGAAGAGGTACTCAAGGAAAGAGTGCTATGACAAAATATTTCATAAGATGATCAAAAGCCAAGACCACAAAACGTCAAGGTATGAATCTAAGTATAGCCATAAAATTTTGGGAGGCCCCTACAGGAAGTCCTCTCATGTTAGTCAAGTATTCAATGGAATCCAAACAGAGGAATAGATCATGTAGTGAATGAATTAGTGAAAGTGAATTCACTCCCAAAGAAACCAATATACAGATTAAGCAATACATGGGAGTCAAATCTATTATAAAAGGAATTGACTACCTGAATGACAGTAATCAAATAAAGAAAGAGGCTTATTGCATATTGGATAAGGAGTGCATCATATCCATGGATTAGCTATGAAATGAGAGTAATGCTTCCCTTATGGTTATCAGAGTGCGCAGTGGAAGCATGGTATGAAGGGCATTATTTATGGCATGATAGAACTGGATTGTGCAAGGCAGGTTGAAATCAGATTGGTCAAGACAAGGGAAAGTAATAGACAACAAGAAAATCCAAGTACTGATATGATCAGTTAAGGAAAAGATAAATCAAGTACCTCAAGAAGGAAGTTGGTGTTAATTGTCCAAGGTTACTTAGAAAACATGACTAGAAATAGAATTGGGTCATGTAGGAGTTGGATCAGAGGGATCCGAATAATAGTGGAATGCTGAAAATTAATATCAACATAATGTGTAGTTGCAAGTCCATGAACATGCTAGGATAATGGAAGAAGAATTCATGAGATAGATATCAAGCAAATGGGAATGCATGAAAACAATCCAAGAGGGAAAGAAGAATACTAGTAGATATTATTAATGCATTCCAAGGGTATGGAAGATATTTCAACATTAACATGGAGATGTCAAAGCCAAGAGAGACTTAAAATTGAAATGAATCTTTGTAGAGAGTCAGTAAAGAACCATGAAAAGGAAAATGGTTCTATGCATAGTTTTGAATGTAAAAGAGGTGATGCCTGAGAAGAATCTATCTCAAGTATCATAGAGCCATGAGTGACATTTCCAGGGGGTGGAAGTACCACTTGAAATTATGTTAGTAAATTAAAGGTAGCATTAAGTGATTTTAATTAATTCTATGTAGCCAGGGAAGAAGGCAGATGTGCATCCCTACAAAATGATAAGAGATTAGCTATGCAATCCAAGTTGAGGCTAGTTGGCAAGGAGTGGAGAAGAATGCAATAAAACTCAAATACTAAATTATTCAGTCAAGGATGAGATGAAATAGCTCAATTCGAAAAATAAATGGATGTTGAAGATCCATAGTCTATAATACAACATGGTGGGAATTATAATTCATCCAAGTATGAGTTGGAATAGATGGACCCAGGAAGTAAACAAAAGATGAAGGCTAATATCAGTCTAGTATTTGGATGGAAGAACAAAGGTAGACAAGAGTGATTTGGACTAGAAAGTGCTCGGATCAGAAATAATCATGCACGACGGTTACAGTGAGGAGCACTTGAAGATTCGGGAATCTAGAAGAATGGAAGACTTCTGGGGTAATCAAGTAAATGTGATACAGGAAGAAAGACGTTGTTGCAATTACTATAGCAGCAAGTATTTTATGGCTGGTTGGGACAACCATAAAATGAGAATGCTTGCATGTTTGCAAATGTTGCTGATAATGTTGTTGCATATGGAAGAAAGCAACAAAAGGATGGAATGTTGATTATAAGACTGATAAGGAGGTATAAGAGCTTCTATTGTCATCAACTAATCAGGTAGCATTAAACTTGTCTAATGGCAGCCATGCAGGTAAGTATTCATGTTTAGAAATTATGTTGTATTATTGCCAAAGGGAAATATAGGTAAGAATTTCCCCAAATTGAACTTTAAACTATGTTGTATGGTATTGTTTAAGTGCATTGACAAGATTAAGTTACCACTAAGTGTGGTAAAGGCTAGAGGCCTATTATATTTATCAAAGCTTTTAGCTTTTGAATGCACACACTCACATAGTAGCATGTCATGTTAATTTGGTTATGAGGCAATAACCAAAGAAAATAAAAGATAATAACTTGTTATAGGAATGATGCTAAGAAATCTAGTCATGTATGAGATCAGGACATGGTTGGATATGGCAAGGTATGGTTATAGAAAGATTATGTGCCACACAAATACTCAATGAGCTTCCTACTTTAAATAAAACTTGGACTGCAACCTTTTTTCTAACACTAATAAGCACTACATAATTGTATTATTGGTGTAGTGTTCAGGTCAAAAAGGAAGGCATCCAAGTAATTGTAAAGACAATGGGAAGTGTGTGGAGATGTGTCAAGACATTGGCTAGATTTCCAATTTATGAATGGTGAGATGCATGACTTAGATAAAGCTCATTCTGAAAATCAATGCAAGGGTGCATTGAATAAATAGGCATTGAGAGTTGCACTCATGCTTGGAAAGTGGCAGAGTTGCACTCATACATGATGGAATTGTATACTTAAATGCATTTTGTTGAATGCATTTTGTGAGTGCATGTATATATGTTTTTACATGGAAAAAATTAAATTAATGGTTGAAATGTTGCTAACTCATGAAGTTGAGAACATTTCAGGAACTGATAAACATTGCAACAGTAAAGTTGCAAGTGAGGTGGTCACAGGAATAGTGACTACAGAGAATTTCTGTTCAGAAAATTGAAGAAGTGAACTTGTTGTTGCTAATTATGAACATGCATATGCATAGAATGACGAATCATTCTATTTGGTTAAATTGTTTGGTAATTGTGATTGAATTGCTAGGTGCAGGAAATTCTAAGATCATGGCATAAGGTGTTATACATGTTGAATTAGGATATACAGAAAATGCTGAAAATTTGTTGGTTGCATTCAATATAAATAGAATTTCATATTTGGGAAAAGTCGAATTCCTTATGAAATTAATTTGATTTATAAAACATAATTTTTATAATGCTCTCTCATGATAATTGCATATGTATGATGCAGATGAGATGATAATGATTAAAGTGGGAACTCTTCGAGCCACAGTGCTCTGAGACTTCTTGTTTGGCCTGTGCTGAAGCCCTGGAAGGGAAGTTGAGCAGCCGATGAACTGTTGGACAATGAAGGTGCATACTACTTTGGGTTGTACAGGCATGTGGGGAAGAGAGACCGTTGGTTGGAGTGATGTTGAGTTTGGTACATTGGCCTAGACTATGTTGATATTGATTGTGGGTCGTGGTTATCTTGGGAAGCCATTGTCCTGATGGAGTCATATCCCATGCTTGGGAATGGTATGTTGTTGAAGCTTATCAACAGTGAGATATAAGGTTGGGTGGAACGTCATGGATCTTCAGCCAAATGCTGCTTTAATGAAGTATAATTGAAGCATGTAATAAGGAACAATTAGCTGAATTATTTCTTGAAGCAACTCCATGGAATAGAGAAATTGACTTCCAGTTGCAGTATGAGTATGAGAATGGGTGCTGGAAAGTAGAGCACCAAATGGATAACAAGTTTTCAATAGCTAAAGATTGGAAATTTTAGAGAATTAGAATGGTACATGGTATATAATGCATTGAGGACAGTGCATAAATAAGGGGAGGGGATTGTAATATCCCCAAGTGATCAGGGGATCAAATTTTTCTCAATTTTCAAAGTGCTCGGAATGCGACAAAAACAGTGCCATTGTGTCCATCTCGTCTTCCTGATTCCGGCGGTATATTTACTTTGTCAAATGGACGTCGTATGGAGAAGATATCGCGATCTGTTCGTCAAGGCAAACATGCAAAAATTTTAGATGCTGACTGTACCTGTCCATACAGTCCGTACGGTCTGACATGGCAGGGCCGTACAGAACGTACGATGGTGACGTGGTAGATACTGGTTGGTTGGTAGAGGGCGAGTCAGGAGCTGACATGTGTCATTGGTGGCCAATTGTAGGAGAAAACGTGGCCCAATCCGAGGGCGCCACGTGTCACTCACTGGTTGGCTAAGGAGTTTTGTGTAAAATATATTGGAGGCCGCGGGGTTCGACCCCCGGACCTCCCCCACTATACAACGTTCCAACAAACCTCTGCTAGCCAACTTGCCGCCGCTTATTCCTTGTAATGAATACAAATTGTATTGTATTTATGTTTGTTTATTGTATTAAATGGAAAGGGGGCGGGCTGGGGCTTAGCCCCGACCCATGGTTCCATTGTACACATGTAACCGTGTTATAAAAAATGTGCGCGCGGGTGTGGTTTAACACATATGCCACTCCATTGTATATGCGCGGGGTTTGGAACATGGCCCATGGTTTTTACTATTTGCATATGCCCACGAGTTGGGGCGCAGAGGGGGTTACACGGTTGTGCAACCAACTAACCACCTATTTGCCAAAACTACGGTCATATGCGCCATACGCCTAGGTGCCAAGGCGGTTAGGGGCTGGCACGCCCTTAACCGTTCTATGGTTTGCACCGTTGGCGCGGTTGCACCCGGTGCTGGGTTTTTGCGCTTAAATGAGCGTGTGAGCCAGGTTCATTGAAGGAGGGTGTGAATTGTAGAACCAGAGACAGCAAGCTTGAAGAGGGAGACTTCCAGGAGGCCTAACTTCTTCATTTTTCGACCGATTGAGGTGCCGAAAGAGCCCAGACAGGGGTTTTGGGACGCTGGGAAGCCATTGGAGTAGTCGGTTTGTCAGTTTGAGCATTGTAAGACATGTTTTTGAGCACCTTTTAAGAAATTAATAATAATGATCCATTGGAAGCTGGACCAGGAGATGTAGCCCATAAGAGGGGTGAACTCCTTTATCAATTGCTGTGCTTATGTGTTTATGTTCATTGATTATGCTGCTGTCTATGTGTAATTTGCATAAGTAAT
>ML781192.1:387388-406947 GCA_009831015.1 Picea engelmannii | reverse complement strand
AAGGTTGAAACTCACAAGCGGAGAAGGTCAACTTGTGGAGCCAAGTTCTTATCCGACAAGGAGGAAGCAAATTCATTCACTGCAAGTTTCAGAGAGACATTCACCAAGCATGGCTCGTGCAGAAAGTCATGAACGTGTTCTGGCTGAAGAAGAAGAAGAAGAAGATGCCACTTGGGAACCAACTACCATTTTGCAGCAGTTTCCACATCTCAAGCCTTGAGGACAAGGCTGTTTTTAAGGGGGCAGAGATGTTAAGGTCCTAACCCGCACATAGGTAGATCAATGTATTCGGATGTAATAAAGGTCAATATTAATAATTCCTTTCAATAAAATAGAATAAGGCGGATGTAAGAAGACCTAATAGAAGCTTCCGCTTCTAGAAGGATCTTCCTCTAGATGCTTCTCTTAATAGACATATTTAGTATAAATAAGGGTCAAGGGTATGAGAACCCTAGCTTGGATATTATTGTAACAGAGCGCTGCTCGACTGGAGGTTGCCCCCTCGAAGAGGCCTGTGAACATTGCTTTCTGAATCAAAGTGCTATTTCTATTGCTATTTCGTATATCATTTCTGTGTATTGTGAAGATTATGCTGGATATTTTACTATTATTCTGCCATTTCTAGCATTTTATTTATGTTCTGCATATTTTATATATCTGGTATCTTGCAATTCCCAAGTGGCATCTGCTAGAGTTGTATATTTCCACTGGACTAACACTTCCTTGATGGTTTGTTGACGCAGATGATGCTCATGTTGGTCCAAAAATTCTTGTGGTTGTAGCTAAATGGAGCCTTCTTCGTCCAACTTGGGAAGGTTGGTTTGAGTTTGGCACTTAGTTCCATTCACTTTATTTAAGTAGGAAACATGAAAAGTAGGATGGATCTTAGAATGACTGGGAAAATCTAACTTATAGGACACATGTCCCACATGTTTGAGAACGGTATAAGGACCATAAAATTCGGGTGCCAGTTTCTGACAATGATCAGCCTTGAAGGAATTTTACTTGTAAGGTTGCAGTCGAAGAAACACCCGATCTCCTTCTGCAATTTTACGTTCAGAGCGACCTTGATCTTCTTGTTTCTTCATGTGATTCTGGGCCATGACCAAATTCTATTTGAAGGTACTAAGAATAGCCTCTTGAACTGTAAGCGTTTGGTCAACCACCTAGACCTTCGAGACACCTGGAAAGTATGAGAGAACTGAAGGTGGTTTTTTTCCATAGACTGCTTCAAAATGAGTCATGCGGGTAGTTGTATGGTAAGAAGTGTTGTACCACCATTTAGCTAGTGGTAACAATTGATCCCATTGATGTTTCATTTCCGATGCAAAACACCTCAAATATGTTTCCAATCACTTGTTGACAACTTCAATTTGTCCATAAGTCTAGGGATGATAAATTGTGCTGAGATGCAATTGGTTGCCTTGTAGCTTGAACAGTTCTTTCCAAAAAATTCTAGTGAAAGTTGGGTCGCAATAAAAAACAATAGAATGAGGCATGCCATGAAGCTTGAAGACCCGATACATGAAAATTTGAGCCACAATGGAGGCTGTAAATCAGTGTTGAAGAGCATAGAAATGATCATACTTGGAATGATGATCAACTACCACCATGATGACTGATTTATTTCCCGATTTAGGTAAGCCTACAATAAAATCTATAGAGATATCCTGACAAATAGCAGGTGGAATCAGAAGCGGTTGTAGTGTGCAAGGAGATTTGACTGTTTCTCCCTTGTTGCATTGACAAACATCACATTCAGCCACAAAATTGCGAACGTCCTGTTTCATACCATCCCAGAAAAAAGAACATTTGACCCGGTCATAGGTTTTGGTAAACCCGGAGTGCCCAGTGGTGGGTGTAGCATGAAGCTCAGAAAGTACCGTGGATTTAAGTTTTGACTGTTTACTTAAATACAAATGGTCTTTATATCGAAGCTCATCATTGAGCCAAGAGTACCCTAGGGAGACTAGAGAATTGGCCTACAATTTTTGTATCAGATGCGAACTTTTGGGATCGTGTAGCCATTCCTGTCGAGTAGCTTGGAGCCAATATGGTATAATGAAGGAGAGAGAAAAAAGGGACCCTTCATCTTCATATTTTCTAGAAAGTGCATCAATAACCACATTGTCTTTTCCTTTATTTTAAATGATCTCATAATCATATCCAAAGAGCTTAGTCACCCATTTTTGTTTCTCTGGGGAGGAAATGTGTTTTTATATAAAATACTTGAGGCATTGATGATCTATTTTAATTTGGAAGCGTTTCCCCAATAGATAAAGGCACCAAATATCCACGCCATGCAGAATATACAACATTTCCTTTTCATAGATTGATTGGCCCAAATGTCTCTCTGACAATTATTTTTTGGTAAAGGCCAAAGGCCGACCCTCTTGCATAAGGACTGCGCCAATTCCTTTCCCGAAAGCATCACATTCCAAGACAAAGGTCTTTGTGAAATCAGGAAGGGTTAGGACTGGATTAGTACACATGGTCATCTTCAAGGTATGAAAATCCTGAGCAGTTTCTAGAGTCCAAGTGAAATAATTATTTTTAAGGAGAGCAGTGAGAGGTGCCACGATATTTCCATAATTCTTAACAAACTTGCGATAATAACCTGTTAAACCCAGAAATCCACGCAAGCTTTTGAGAGTCTTTGGGAGAGGCCAATCTTACATAGCTTCAATCTTTTTAGGATCCACCCTAACACCAACCTTGCGAACAAGATGACCCAAGTACTCAACTTCCGAGGTGCCAAAAGCACATTTAAATTGTTTGAGGAAAAGTTGGTGCTGAGAGAGTAGATGGAGAACTCGATCCACATGAGAAAAATGGGTTGTCCAAGTTTTACTATAGATGAGGATATCATCAAAGAAAACTAAGACAAAATGACGGAGAAAATGACGGAAGACATGATTCATGAGGCTTTGGAAAGTGGAGGGAGCATTACATAAGCCAAAGGGCATGAACAAAAACTCATAGTGGCCCTCATGAGTTCTAAATGCAATCTTAGGAACGTCTGCCTCATTCATATGGATCTGGTGGTATCCAGAACGAAGATCAAGTTTAGTAAAGAATTGGGCACCACTCAATTCATCCAAGAGGTCATCAATGACAGGAATGAGAAATTTGTCTTTAATGGTGAGTTTGTTGAGGGCGTAGAAGTCAGTAAACATGCACAAAGAACCTTCTTTCTTAAGGAACATGACCATAGGAGAAGAGTAGGGGCTCGTACTAGGGCGGGTAACACATACGTTGAGCAATTCTTGAACAATTTTCTCAATTTCATTTTTTTGGGAAAATGGATGACGATAGGGATGGATATTGGGAGAAAGGCTTCCTGGGACAAGGGGAATGGAATGATCATGAACACCACCGTAAGGAGGGAGTCCCTGGGGAGTGGGAAAAACCACTTGATGTTTAGAAAGGATGGATTGGAGGTCCTACGACACAAAGGGTGTCTCAGTGGCTTGTATAGCATGGAGTTGGGAAATAATGTCATAATGACCTTTTTTGAGCAGTTTTTTCATGCGATGGGAACTGATGATCTCCAAGGAATCGACGGTGATGCCTTGGAACTTATATTTTTGTCCCTCTTGGTCGAATTGCATGGTTAATTCCTTAAAATCCATGAGAATGGGACCAAAAGTCCTTAGCCATTATGCACCCAACACAATGTCACAACCGCCCATGTCGATAGCAAACATATGATATTTCATGTGGTACTCACCAATTTGGAGACACACATTTTCACAACGCCCTCCACATTTCATGGACCCGCCATCGATAATCATGATTTGAAAATTATTGACAAAGCTAATATAGCAATTAGTTTCTTGGGAAATGCGGCGATGAATAAAATTATGGGTGCTTACACTATCAACAAGAATGATGACCTTCCTATGCTTAATGTAACCAATTATCTTGAGGGTTTGGGGAGCAGAGAAGCCAGTGAGATAATTTAGGGAAATGACCGATTCTACTTCGGGAGGGTCTGAGGGAGGGGTCATGTCAGTGGGTTCATATGACATGGACACAAGGGGAGCCTGAACATCTTCTTCTGAAACATCCTCCGAGATGGCCATAAAAAGCTTTTGTTCCTTAGACTTATGCCCAGAAAAATATCTGTCACCACAATTATAACAAAGGCCTTTGATTTTGCGTTCATCCATTTCGGCCTTGGTCAATTTCTGGATCTTTAGTGGAGTAGAAGGAGGAGTGGGAGTGACTGGTTTAGTGCGAGTAATAAAGGAGGGTTTTCAGTTTTGAGAAGAGACAACCTATTGTGCTTCCTTATCTCTTTTAGTAGTGTCCACCCAAATTTGAGGTCAAGCCATGAGGACATGGGCACAAATCTCATCCTTGTGGCCACTGATAAAACATTCTTGGGAAAAAAACATCAGACATGCCCTCTGTACGAAAAGCCAATCTCTCAAAAGCGGCTATAAAGTCTTCCACTATGCCAGATTGTTTCAACTTTTTCAAACGACCTAAATGGTTGGTGTCAGTGTCAAAGCGTTCATAAAGCTCTGCCACAAAGCGTGTCCAAGCCACATACCCTTTATATGTTGGTTATATTATGATATCAAGAATAATGTAGTGATGAAATGCCCAAATGATTAACAAGAAGAAATGTGTAGTAATTTCGCAACCCGAATACAGGAGACACATTTGCGCGGCAGTAGATCTTGTCTGTTCTATTTTTTTTTTCATCCCAATGGTTAGGGTATTCAAGGGTTTTACAGACAAGGGTTTTCTCTATGCTATAGCTCTCTTATATACGTGCGGGGTCCAACAGTAGTACTTGACCCAATACCATAGGGCACCAACTAAGGAGGCTAGAACGTGCCCTTAGCCATACTACCCAACTACCCAGGTACTAGAGAGTATCTTCTCAATTTTTGTTCTCAGTGGAACTATAGCATTCATGCGACCAATCGATTTATCTATGGATGGCTTCAGGAGATCTAGGTCGATCTGTATAGAGGTGTTGTCTGATGTGCTACCACTCAAAGGGGTACCAACAGGGGTTACAAGGGTGGCCAACAGGTGTGATCTTAAGTACCACTTGTTTTTCCTACATGTATGAATCCATGACCATGGGTTTATGCGCACAACGACATATCTCTGTAGATTAAAGATGCCAAAATATGTCTCTACCCTGAAAAATAAATTTCACCCACAATTTTCTGTCGAGGAAGGTGCTCTGATACAACTTGTAATATTACAGATATAAAATAGTATGCAGAACAAAAATAATTAGTTAGAATTGGCAAATAAACAACAATATAACTAGAACAACACCACAATAATACCAGAATAACACTAGGAAGAGCACTTTGATTAATGAGAGCAATGTTCACTTGCCTCTTTGAGGGGGCAACCTCCAGCAGAGCATAGCTCTATTACAATAATATCCAAGACAAAACTTCTCATACCCTTGACTCCTATTTATACTAAATATGTCTATCAAAAGAAAAATCTAGAGGCAGATCCTTCTAGAAGTGAAATCTTCTATTATGTCTTCTTACATTTGACTTATTCTTCCGTATTGTTAGGATTTATTAATATTGACATTTATTACATGGAAATGTATTATTCTACCTACGTGAGGGGTTATGTCCCTAACACTGTATCAACATCCTGATCAACATCATGTACATGTTCCTTATCAAATTCTTCCTTCCTTTCAACATTAACCAAAAAATCACCGCCAATAAAATTTATTGGTTTACAATAATTAGGAATATGAAAAAGGTTATCATGATCATTTTCATATACTAAACCATATTTGTTTCATTTAAATTGTAATTCTTCCCATGGTCTAACAAATTTATCTATATTGTCAACTTGATCCTCATGATGAACCTTCAATTTATCCACTTTGTTTTCAGTGTCATTAGTCAAGGCTACACTAACCTCATCAAAAGAAAAAGACTGCAACTCACAATCAACAAGCTCCATTTTGTTTTCTTGTTCCTTAAGTTTGTTTCCTTGTTTCTTGGTGTCATCATTAAATGACGTCAACTTCCGAGTCAAAAACTTTGGTTTTGTTTGAAGTAGATGTACCTTTTTTTGCAATATGAGAAAACAAGTAACAACATTAGTGAGTGCTCCTTTTTGCATAGGAATTGTAGAATCTGGAGTCTTGCTAATCAATATGTGCAACATATTAAACATTTTATCGATTCATGCCATTTTGAAGTGCTTCAAATATGCCTAATGTGAAAAATATAAGGCCTCCTTTTGAACCCCCTTAGATAACCTTCCGGACTATGCAAAGACTTCAAACTTATGTGTTGATTTGTTTTCAAGTGAAAATAATATAAATCAATCCACACACAAAAAGATCCTAAGACCCCTTATTCAATTTCGGACGGGTCACAAAACAAATATGTTGGACTCCTTATGAATTCCAAAAAATCCCCTTATAACCTGCAAAAAACTCTTTATAACGCCAAGAATAAAAGCATCTTATAACATAAAATGCTCCTTATAACACTGGAAATATGCAATAATCAATGAAAAACTAGCAAGATTGTTTTTGTAATGGGCACCTTATATCACCTTAATTGTAATTGTGAGCACCTTATACCAGCATAATGATTTAATAATTGTGTTGCATCATGAAGTAAATTTTCATAGTAGACACCACACACCATATACCAACACCATACACCAAGCAAAGAGATATATTGGGGCTTGGCTTTAACCCACAAATAGTCTTGTCAAGAAGTTTTTCATTGAGATTTATTGTGCTCTGATCAACACTTAATAATCCTTACAATTTTACAAAATATATGATGTCTTCTCCTTACAATTTAACAAAATGATTTGATCTCCAACTAATTACAATTTTCCTTCATCATTTTTAACTATAAACTCTCAATGCATATTTTCATATAATATTTCTATAATACTTCTTTAAAGTTTTCCATACTTCATAATTTTAATTTTTTTAATTGTAAACACCTAATTTTTGTAGGGTTTTAACTTCCATGAATTTGCACGACAAGGATTGAGAGCCTCTTTAGAAATGAATGGTCGTGGCACTTGAACACTCCAACTGAAGGATCACTCATTTTAATTCATTGAAACACCAATTTTTTTCAATGCTTCAATCAGCTCCATGCTCATTGCACCACAAATCGTAGGGTTTATGGTTTCTGTTAACGTTTGGAGGGTGTACCAATGCCAAAACTATGCCAAAACTGACAGGTCGTAGGATTTTCTTGGTGGTGGCTTCCACCTTAGGTTTTGTTTGAGCCTAACTTCTTCGCCTTGAATCCAGTTTTTCTCTTTAGAGCTTTGAAATCTTGTTTCATCATTTTTTCTCGTCTTTGTTTTCATAGAATTCACTTCATTCTTTCAGATTAAAACATGTTGTTTCTAACAAATGCATATCAAATTTATACCAAAAAAATATAGAGGTCGTGGTATGGAGAAAAGGTTAACAACACTTAGGGTTTGCACGAATTTCTCAGGAAGAGGCATATTGTGAGTAGGATAATAGAGGTTGTGAGAAAGCTTCCTTTTATTCACAACAGGTTGATTTCCTTACATTGAATTCACTTCAGATTCTCCACAGATCGAGGGATGCTTCACATGTTTTGAACTTTGAACTTTCTTTGCAGATCGAAGGAAACTAATGAATTGTGCACACTTCACTAATCTTCTCCAACAATCAGACCATTAATATTCTCCTATGATCTTATTAAGTAGAAGAAATGATTGTGGGTTCTATGTCTAATTTGTATTTGAACTGTCATTTGTTCATTTGTAGACATACCAAGAGCTAAGAAATTCAGAACTGTCATTTGTTCTATCTGAAGAATATGGATTTATATTCTTCCTTCAATATTATATTAGGTTCAGCTTCAATAACTCGCCAATTTATTTTAAGAGAGATGGAATTTAATTTTATTGTCATGAATGCAGATATTCATGAGAGAGCTATTTGAAGAGAGAAGCCCAAAGATCTAGTAATGGCTTTGGATGAAGCAAAGACAGAGGCTATTATATCAAATATTGAAAATATTAAAGATGGTGAAATAAGCTCAGAGCCATTACTTCTGATAATTCTAGATCAAGTGGTTGTCCATAAAAGAATTATTCGGGAGAAGCCATCCAGTGAGAAAGAGACATGTCTATTCATAAAAGGTTATTCAAGATAGAGGATATTTCTTGCAAACTAAACATAAACCCCAAATTCAATCTCCAGATACAATGTCACTCCCTTCTCACGTGTCAAAAAAAACTAATGAGATGAAAGAGAGTTTTGGATTGAGTCCTTCTATATGTAAAGGTTCTACAAATTCTAAAGCCATCCATGGCAATCAAATAATGGAGGCAGGTCGGACCAATTTTACAATTTGGCATCAAAATAAATTTTTTTAATGAGAATACTAAAGTAGGATGTAAAATATGAATGCACAAGATACCCACTCACTCACACAAATATTTCCAGTCACTCACAAAATAAGCGCAAACCCTAATGTAAGATCACTTACCAAATAAATGCAAATAATCCTTCACCCCTTTGTCAACATCTCTGAATGACCCTTTTCTCTGATAAATTATTCTTCCATAGGCTCGTAGGTATCATACATTTCTTTGATACCACATGATAACAATATGGAGCAAGAAAATAGCCAAGAAAGTAAAATAACTAATAAAATAAGTAGAAAAAGAAGATGGGTGGAAAAGGCACCAAGCCAAGTCAAATAATATGTACATCAATGGTACATTAATAATACAACTCAATGTAACGACCCCACAACCATATCATAACTAACCAGTTGTTAAGGTCTAGTTAGGACTTAGGATTATTTCTAACAGTTGTCTCGTAGTTAACAACTATGTACATTCTTTTGTATCAATAAATTGCCTCCAGACTATACATTGATCGGATCATATGACCAGTATTTTCATTCTCATGACAAAATAGAAATTCCAAGTTGGGTTACAGGTGGCCAACCTTACATAGATACCCAAAAAACAACAAACCCGATGATACATATTACATATGAAAGTAAAAAATGGTCATTTTCTTCATCTTTTTGTCCCTCATCAAAAGGAGGAGGATTAAGGCCTTCAATTTTCATAGGCTCACTAAGTGGATGGACTGATTCTTCTTCTTTCTAGGAAGTCAAATTTTATGTTCATTTATTATTGGAAGCCATTGAGAGGTTATCTGCCTATTCCAAATTTGAAATCTTTGAGGTTAAACAATGCACTGTTATTAGCTTGAGAGATCTACCCATGTCTATGGAGACCTCTCCTAAATTGTTTTACCATCTCGTTATCGCTTACTACATAGGGTAGGTACCCAGAGATGACCCCAAACCAATGATATATACCCGATTGATAGTAGGGGGAAGGACCATATAATTGAAAACCAATAAACTTGCAAATGAGCCAAGAAAACTATATTCACACATTGTTACTTCATTCACAAATTTTCATAAATTATCAAAGAAAATCCTTAGTTCGATTTTGAGAAGACAGATATCAAAAGGTATGATTTTCCTTTTAGATAATTCAAAATGAAGAAGCCAATTTTGTTTATATATTCTTACTAGGACAAGGAGTTTGTGATGAAAAGTTGTTCTAACCATTTTAAATATGCCAAACTCTTGAGATAGAAACCAGACACACTATCGTTATTCTTCTCTGCCTAGATTCCATTCATTTTCCTTCCAAGCAAGAACCACTGTCACTACGCAGTGACCTCCCTGCAAACCCTAGCACACATCACGAAACAAAAGCACCAAATCCACCAGCTCGGATTGAGAATATGGATCACCACCTGGAATATATCTACCATAACAAATTATACCCCAAACAAATCCATCATCAAGGCCTTGTAGGGCTAAGACTGCTGAGAAAATAGACATGTTTCATAAAGAGCCTATAGCTTCCATGTTAAGTAACCAAATCACACAGTTCAATGAGAAATGAATAGGCATGAATTAAGTCTGAGAAATTAAATGGGAGGGGGGAACGAAACTTCACCTCGCACTCATCCCAAAAAATTTCCAATCCATCTACTTCATGAAAAACATTATGGAAGGATTTCTAATTATCCATAATTTCATCTAATTAAAGGATTGGGTAGTAACTCAAATCCCCATTACTTGACAATATTCCTAGACTTAACTCAACAGTGAAATTGGACCAGTAGTCTACCTCAGAGTTAAGATCTTGTTTCATTTACAAAAAGGTGATCTTATCGTACGAGGTGAGTTCGTGATTGATTCTTGAGATCAAGTTTTTGAATTTGTTTCCCATTTGATTGGATTTGAATATCATTGATTTGATGATGATCTAGGTGGATATTGATGGCCACCCACCTATTCCAACTGGCTCCTCTTGTTCATTTTTGCTCAACACATTCTTCTGTACTTCTTTGTAATTGTGGGTTCTACACTTATAGGTTTGTTTGAAGCCCCACACATCCTGTAGGTGGATTTTGGTGGCCTCTCGCCTAATCCAACTGGCTTATTTTGTATGTTTTCATGTCAGCACATCTTGTTGTACTTCCAGGGTCGTTTTGGGGAACTAAATGTTTTTTTTTTGCTCTCCACAGTCAAACTGTAGATGGAGTTAGAGTTTTATGTCAAAATGTGTAGTTCTCTGAAATACCTTTCCAACGGGATATCACGAGCCTAAAACAGAGGTCGTATGCAAAAGTTACAACCCTGGGAACCTGAGGTACCAACTTACACCAACTTACCCAAAGGGGCCCACATGAATTTTTGTGTTTCACCTTCTAGGGTTAGGTTTTTGGATGTATAGTGTTTTGGTATTCATGAGTAATATCAAAAAGGCCTCTGGAGCCTCATTTTAATCGATTATGCTCAAACGGATGTGTGTAGCACCCACATCTATTCTCAGAGATAACTACCACCATTCGAGCAAGTGTTTCAGTTCTGTAGTTTTACAATTTCATCCTATTTCATTAATCAATAGAAGATATTGTTCACCGGATATCTATGTTATTCTTCATATCTCTGTGTTTATTGTATTTAGCCTATTAATCAGTTCATTCTGCTCCTAAATCTGGATCATTAGTATCAGAGCGGTCTTCTCTTCATTTCTTTTTCTTCGTGCATGTCCCCGACAAGATCTGGGTACAAGAATTTGGGACTCGAACCCATCGAGCCATTGCAATATCGGTCGTGTCGATCCCAACAACAAACCATGGGGGACGAAAAGAAAGATGATGGAGCAAGAGATCCTATTAAAATGTTGCTTGAGGAATCCCTCACACGACAAAGGAATGAAATAATGGACAACTTCGCGCAAATCCTTCGACGACTGCCCATAGGAGAAGCATCTTCATCAAGTGGCCATGCAACCCCCTTCAAGGTACAGGTAAATTTTTACATTCCATTATTTGAAGGACTGATGGATGTGGATGTTGTAAATAAATGGTTGAATTTGCTTGAAGGGTATTTTTCGGTCCACAATTTTTCTGATAGGGAAAAGATCACTTTTACACTCCTCAAGGCCATTCCCCATGTTAAATACTGGTGGGGTACTTACTCTGAGGAAAGGGTCATAGAGGAATTTGCAATGTTTGTGGTGGCCCCTACATGGGATTCTTTCCAGGATGCCATTAAAGAATAGTACTACCATGTTGGAAGCTACGAGGACCAGTGCACCATATGTACCACCCTACATCAAGAAAGGGACCAGACAGTACCAGAGTTTACCAATATTTTCCATACCCTATGCACCAAATTGGGTATCAAAGACTCTGAGCATCATTTGGTGCTCAAATACCATGGCTATTTGCATAGATACATTCAAACAAAAACAAAGTTTCTAGACATCGCATCATTGGGCACAACTTATAGATACGTTGTCAATATCGAACATAGTTTTAAGAAGAAAAGGTGAGAGTTTGGATCTACAAACCCCTCATAGCCAAAGCAGGGCAAAGGTAGCCCCAACCCACACAGAAAGGAACCAAGTCGAGATGGTTGCCCTCAGGACAACCAGTCCAAGCTGCAACACAAGAAGCGAAATGAGAAGATGAAGAAGGAAACAAGGAAATGGTGTGAGTACCATAAAAGCCCTTGGCACAACATCGAAGAATGTTGCTCCAAGAAGTCCCTCATGGTTGAACTGAAGGATTTCGAGTCAGAGGTCGATTCTGATTCTGAACCAAATCCTGAAGGAGGGAAGTGGATTATCAATGTTGAACCCAGTGCCACTATCTCTACCACCAAATTTCGTCCAAGTGAACCAGAAGAACCAAAGGAAGGGGAACGTCTCTTTCACTCACAAATGTGGGTAAAGGGGGCTCTGCTTCATTTCATTGTCGATGGCAGTAGTTAGAAGAACCTGATTTCAGCAGAGTTCGTTAAGCAGCTAGACCTGACAACGACACCTCACCTACAACCCTATACCATCAGCCGGCTTCGCCAAGGAAGACATCTTCATGTCAGCCAACAGTGTCATCTTCCCTATGACATCAAGCCTTTCAAATATGATGTATTGTGTCATATTTCTCCCCTTGAAGTTTGTGATGTTATTTTAGGACAACCATATTTGTGGAAGTGTCATGATGTGTATGAGTCTAGACCCTGCAGTGTTATTATTACTTGGGTAGACAATTGCATAGGATACCAGAGGTAACGTCGCCTACTACTATTTCTTTAATCTCTGCTAAGCAATGCAGTAAGGTCATCTCACTGACCGATAAGTTCATCTTCTTTGTGATTCATTCTCACAGTAAGAAAAAGTTCGTCGCCACATTCATGGAATCTACACAGAGCCTCTCTTTGTAGCAGAAGAAAGTGGATGAGATTGTGGAATAATACAGAGACATCTTCTCCTCACCTACAGGGGTACTGACACACTTCCAATTCAAGCATCCAATTGATCTGACCCCCGATACACTTCTACCTAATGGACCAATATAATGTTTCTCACTGATGGAAAATGATGAAATCATGCGTCAAATCCAAGAGCTTCTTCAAAAGGGGCACATCAGACCCAACTCATCCCCTTGCGGAAGCCCGATTGTATTGGTGTAGAAGAAGGACGAGACTTGGTGACTCTGCATTGATTACAAAGCCTTAAACAAAATCACAGTCAAGAACTAGTACCCCATTCCCACGATTGATGACCTTCTTGAACAACTCAAGGGGCAAAAATTCTTCATCAATATTGACCTAAAGTATGGCTACCACCAGGTTCCCATTGAACCAATTGATGTATGGAAGACAACCTTCAAATCTAAAGAAGGTCTCTTCCAATGGATCGTTGCCCTTTGGCTTAAAAAATGCACCAACCACTTGCATGAGGTTGATGGATGATGTATTGAGACCCTTCACCAACTCCTCCATGGTGGTATATTTGGATGACATCCTCATCTTCAACAGAACGTGGGAGGAACTCATGCAACATATTCAATAGGTTTTGAGCACTCTGTGATAGCACAAGCTATATGCCAACTTGGAAAAATGCTCCTTTGGCATGAACAGGGTCCAATAGTTGGGCTACATTGTTGATGAGCATGGGGTACATGATGATCTAACTAATATCCAAGTCATCCATGACTCTCCAGCCCCGACGACACTGATCGAGCTTCGAAGCTTCTTGGGACTAGCCAACTTCTATCGACAGTTCGTGTTGGGATTCTCCCATATTGCATGGGCCCTCAGCCAGGTGACCAAGGGAGGTGGTAGGGCCAAGTTCGTGTGGGGAAAGGGGTAGCAATGAGAATTTGATGATCTAAAGCATCGTTTGTGCTCAACTCCAGTACTCTCCTTGCCCGATCTGCAACAATCGTTCGAGATTGAGACTGATGCATCTGACTATGTTGTGGGTGCATTTCTAACTTAGCATGGGCATCTAATGGCATACCATAGTGAGACAGTCTCTGATACTATCCAAAAATACCCCACCTATGACAAGGAAATGTATTCCATTGTACAATCCTGTCGTCAATGGAAACATTACATTCTGGGAAAAGAGACGATCATACACAGTGATCACAAGCCTCTGCAATTCATACAGACATAGGGGAAATTAAAAAATGACCGCCATTAGAAGTGGTCCACCTACCTACAATAGTTCCATCTCAACATCAAGTATAAGAGAAGTATCTCTAATCGTGTCTATGACTGCCTCAATCAGCCTCCTATGGCTGCAATCACCACTGTGCTCCATTCCTGTCGACATGAAGCATCTGAGTGTCCCCAACTTGATCAACAAGATCCGAACTTCGCCACCGCCTATCAACTCTTGGGTACAGACGCAACTTTCACTGATTTTCACATTCATGATGGACTCTTATGCCACCTGGGCCATCTCTGTGTTCCTACAAGTGAGTGTGCAAATATGATTTGGTAAGCCCACTACAGTCGTGTGGCAGGACATTTTGGCATGGAGAAAACTGTGGTCGTTCCTTAGAAACATTTTTTTGGCCAAAGATTCGACATGATGTCGACAAGTATATCATATCTTGCACTGCATGTGACATTACCAAGCCAACCATCAAGAAGCAAGGCTTATACACCCATCTTCCTATTCCCGAGAAGCCTTGGGAATCCATCTCAATGGATTACATGTTTGGCTTTCCATCTACCAAGCAAGGAAATGGTTGCGTATTTATGATCATTGATCAATTTTCGAAAATGGCCATCCTCACAACCTAGAAGAAGAACATCACAACGACAGATACTGCCAAGGTGCTCTTCTTCGAACGAGTGTGGGTCCACTTTGGGATACCACATACCATCATCTCCGACCAGGACATGAGGTTCCTCGACACATTTTGGTCGAGTCTCTAGTCTTTGTTGTACACCAAGCTCACAAAGTCCATTGCTTTCCACCCCCAAACTGACGACCAAACAAAGGTCATCAATCGAATGGTTGTGCACATCCTATGCATGTACAATTATAAGCATCCACGTACATGGGAAGAGAGTCTCCTCTATGTTCAACATAGTTACAACAGGGCTCTCCATAGCTCCACCGACTATAGCCCATTTTAGGTGGGTCTGGAATTCCAACCCTTGGGACCCATTGATGTTGCACTTCCTCTTGCCACCACACAGACAGACTCTTCCCATGATCAATCTGTGATCGAAAAAGCCACCGGATTCATTGAGCGGGTTCAGCACATCCGCCAACAGGTCCAGGAGATTTTTCAAAAATCCAATGCTAAGTACAAGTAGTGCCATGATAAACAAAGGGGAACCGCACTAGTTTCAGGCTGACGACAAAGTCTGGTTACATTTGCAGAAGGAGCGTCTCACGGGGCCCCATCGGAAGCTTTGCCCACTTTTCTATGGGCCTTACACTATCACCAAAGCTATGGGTAGCAATTATTTTAAGCTCAACACTCCACCCTTCCTTCGCTTGCACCCAGTGTTCAATGTGGAACTCCTTCAACCATATTTTCCACCATTATTGGACACCTCGGAGATCGCAGAGAAATTGACACCAACAGAGCTCAACCCTGACTACATGGATGTAACACACCCACCCTTATGAAGAAGCTACTTTGGTGTAAAGCCGCTAAATTTTCTAGTCTTGCCACAACAACACACGCCAAAGCGCAAGCCCCCTCCACGTGACTACTACTCGTGACCCCTGGAATGACCACAGACTTAACCTGAAAAAGGGGTGCGTCACGAGTTCACGAGTCGAGGTTTCATGGTGTAAGGAACCCTTGCTCCTCCAAGTCCCAAAATCTTGAAAGGGGCTAACAGTCTCTATCTCCTCCCTTCGAATATTCCCATGGTGATCCTCGACTATGACCTAGGGTTAGACCTCCGAGCATGTCGAGATTTCGTGTATTGGGGGTTTACGATGAAAGGCTCTTCCCCTCGCCAATAGACGGAATTGTGTTATCCCTTCTCCATGGATCAACGGTCCTGATCCTTTCCACGATCAACGGTCTTGATCGCGTCAGGATTTCACATATCGGGGGTTCACGATACAAGGCTCTTCCCCTCGCCGATATCCGAAATCGCGATATCCCTTCTCCATGGATTAACGGTCCTGATCCTTTCCATGATCAACGGTCCTGATTGCGTCGGGATTGTCACGTATCGAGGCTTCACGATACAAGGCTCTTCCCCTCGCCGATAGTCAAAATCGCGATATCCCTTCTCCACGAATCAACGCTCCTGATCCTTTCCACGATCAATGGCCCTGGTCGCGTCGGGATTTCGCGTATCGCAACTTCCGGGTTGTTGTTTCCTTCACCCTTCCGGGTCCTGAAATGATGAAATCTTGTGGTGCCAAATCAACGCTCGCGCTCCTCGTACTAACCACTCGTGTCAAATCGATAGTCAAGGAGGGTCCCGACAGATCCTTGGATCTACGGTCAGATTTCATCACTACTTGTGAAGAATGAAGGAGTCAAGGCATTAACACCTGTGCTTCCTCTTCGAATCTAACGGTCATGACAGGTCTCGAATCATTCCAAAAGGATCTCGTTCGTTCGTTTTCCAAATGAAAGGATGTTCCCTTTCGATATTCGAAACTCGTTATCCTTTTAAAACTTAGGCAACGAAATTCGACCCCTTGGAGCTTCGAGCTCCCAAGGTGTCGATACGTTCGAGATTAACTCCTTCTTGCATGGGATCCCCAAACCCAGGTCACATGAACCCTCAAATTGTTCTTGGGTAATTATCCCTATTCTCAGTCGAGTTTCAGGATAAGGGTTTGGGGATGGTTCAAAGTCCCTTAAGCTACTGGCCTGAATGAAGTGCCTTCCTATTTCACTGAACTATGAGCTCTAAAACAGGGGTAAAGTAAACTCGTGAGTTTACTGTAACGGTATCCCTATCAAGGAACTCACTTTGACTCTGGGATGTGAGGTAATTCCCCAGGAAAGGTATTTTTGAGAAATTAAACTAGAACATAACGAGAATCAAGCAGATGGGACGATTCTCAAGGGAACATACTTGTATTCTGGAATTATTCATTCTATACAGAAACTGATTATGGACATATAAGTATAAACATTCATCCATTATTTCCAGTCCAAAACACGAGGCAATCACTTCTATACAGAAACCATTTATGAGCGTATAAACATGAGCATGCATCCATGATTTTCAATTCAAAATACAAGGCATAAAACACTTATTAGAACCACGAGGTCGGATGTGACTGCTGAGAGGGGTGCTCGTTTCCACCCAACCATAGGCTCATTCCCTCCCAATGGATTTATCACTGGCCACCCACGAGCTTAGGCCATGATGCTCTGAGATTCAATCTCTTACTTCCAAGTCAACGGAAGTTAGGGACGAAGGCTACTCTCCTTCTCCCCATACAGGAATAGTTAAGTACGAACGTTACTCTCCTTCGCCTATCTCTATCTCCCTATTCCCTGTGATCAGAACTCGCTTGTTCACTTTTGATCCTTCCTCGGACCCGAGAGCTCTACTCCCATCTCTGCACTCTTCCCAGGCTGCTCCTTCTGTCCACCATGCTTCCCTTCTTGCCTCCCTCAACAAGGTTGTGTGTGGCTTGAATCCCGCCATCCGTGGTCAGGTTCGGAAGCCATACCGATGGGCAGTCTGCATCATCCCTCATTAAATCTTGAGGAAGCCCTTCCCACCTACCAACCTGATGAGAATTCATTCTTGGTCAGAGGGTTGTTCTGATCTGAGCAAAATTAACTCCAGCATGGTACTGGTTCGGTGGAGGTTAACGCAACCATTCTGAGTCCCCTCCACCACCTTTTCATTAGCAATCGTGGTATCTCTTTCTTATCACATCCCCCATCTCGGAAGTCATGCATCACGTAACATTTCCTATTACAATAATCAAAATTTACATTCATTGACCTTCTACACAAGGTCCATCAAATCAAAGATTCACACTTTTAAGTTTGCCATAGTTCCTCGGTCCATATAGTTATATTTACAGACTAGGGGAAACGGGGTGTTACAATTCCCTCCCCCTTAAAGGAATCATCATCCTCGATGTTCTATCTATCGACATGATATGTATGTACAGAAGTAAACAAAATTGGAAATGCCTGCCTCATGGCATCTTCCATTTCCCACGTACCCTAATCTGGGCCAAATTGTTTCCATTACACCTTGACCTGTGCAACAGTTCAGTTCCTGAGTGAGGTTTCCTTCCTATCTAGTATGCATTGGGGTTCTGGCAGGAATTCTCCCTTCGGTTCCACCTGGATCACAGACCAGTCAATTATATGGTTAGCATCATGTACATATTTCTTTAATAATGAAACATGGAAAACATTATTTTCCTTTACTATGGGAGGAAGTGTTATTATATAGGCTACAGGCCCCACTCTATCTAGGAATTCAAAGGGTCCACAATACCGAGGTACCAACTTTGCATAGGATCCCATTCTCAAGGAACTCTTTCGGGATCTAACTCTGAGATAGACATGGTCTCCATCTTTGAACTCTCAAGGAGTTCTCTTTCTGTTGGCGTAAATTTTCTGTCAGTCTTGAGCAATTTTCAATTTTTTCCTTATCTGCACTACTTCTTGTTCCATTTCTTTCAGCATGTCAGGTCCGATTGTAATTCTTTCCATTGGACTACTCTAGCTGATTGGGATCTTTCACTGTCTACCATAGAGGGATTCAAAGGGGATCATCTTCAAGGATTTCTGATAACCGTTGTTGTAGGCAAACTCTACCAATGGTAGGTAGTCTTCACACTTCTTAGGTCGATGCATTACATGCATCCTTAGCATGTCCTCTACTATTTGGTTTACTCTTTCTATTTGTCCATCCGTTTGAGGGTGATAGGATGTGTTGAACAACAATTTAGTCTCGAAACCGATCGTTAGGGATTTCCAAAAGTTTGAAGTGAATTTGGTATCTCTGTCAGATACAATTTCCTTGGGCATGCCATGCAGTTTGAATATCTCCTTCATGAAGATGTTGGCAATATCTATTGCCTTGAAAGTTGACTTGACAGGGATGAAATGGGCAGAATTACTCAGTTTTTCCACCACGACCACGATGGCATCATTTTTCTTGGTCGACTTTGGTAATCCGATGATGAAATACATGGAGATGGTTTCCCATTTCCGTTCTGGGATCAGTAGGAGTTGTAATAGTCTCGTTGGATGTCGGTACTATGCCTTAACTTGCTGGCATTCTAAGCACTTAGCTAGATAGTTAGCTATGTCTTTCTTTAACCTAGGCCAATAGAATTTCTTCTTAGTGGTCATGATCATCTTCTGATATCCTGTTAATTTTTAATTCAAAATCCCACCCAGTTTCAGTCTCGCTGATTTTTCAGTCAAATTTAAATGCTAAATTTAGTTTCAGCACTGTTTCAGCATATGCTACAGCCTGGTGTTTCAGCATCTGCTCACAGTGGTGTTTCAGCATCAGCATATGCTACAGCCTGGTGTTTCAGCATCTGCTCACAGCGGTGTTTCAGCATCAGCATATGCTACAGCCTGGTGTTTCAGCATCTGCTCAGCACTGTGTTTCAGCATATACTCAGCCTGGTGTTCCAGCATAAGCTACAACGGTGTTTCAGCATCTAAAAAACTTAACAGAAAATAAATTTCTGAACAGAAAATAAATTTC
>ML781192.1:356201-382207 GCA_009831015.1 Picea engelmannii | reverse complement strand
TCACTCACCCTCACTTTAATCATAAAGTTATCTTTTAATTTGCATCTCACAAATTAATTTGACTAAGACCCATATTCGGCAATTTCTCCCCCTTAGGGCCTAGGGAAGAGAAACACTTGCCTTGGTACATAATTTAACATATCCTGGGTGACCAGTATACGGTCTCTTATGTAGTTCATCCATTACGAACCTCTTCAAGTCGTCACAATTTGGAATATATAATCTGTTTCTGTAAGTCAAAAACCCTTCCTCGAGCATCCGGTAGCCTTCATACTTCATACCTGTAGGCTCTTGCCTTAGGTATGAGGTCACTGTCTTGAAGAATACATTTGTCTCTTGTGCATTTATGACCCTTTCCCTGATGTCCCTTTCACAGGTGCTTACTACTGCAATATGAATCGTTTTTATACCCCTGCTAAGGGCATCGACCACCTTATTTTCCTTTCCTTTTATGTGTTTGATTTCGAAATTGAATTCACTTAGGATATCCATACACCTAGCTTGCCTGGCATTGAGTTTTGGTTGATCGAACAAGTGTATCAATCCATAATGATCTGTCATAAACACAAATCTTCTACCCAGGAGGTAGTGCCTCCACATTTTTAAATCATGTACTATGGAAGCTAATTCTAGGTCATGGGTCACATAATTGATCTCATGCTCATTTAATTTCCTGGACGTGTAGCAAATTACACGCCCCTCTTGCATAAGGACTCCTCCGAGTCCTTCCTTGCAGGCATCTGTACACACAAGGAAATCATCATCCGGGTTTGCAATCTTTAGCAAGGGGGCATGGGTCGGGAGGTATTTCAATTCTTGAAATCTTTCTTCACATTTTGACGTCCAAAAGAATTTAGTCCCCTTTTTCTGAAGGGCAGTGATTGGACAACCAATCTTGGAAAACCCTTTTATGAACCTTCTATAGTATCCTACTAAGCCCATGAAGGACCTAATATCAGATACATCGTTCGGGGTAGGCCATTCCATAATGGATCTGATCTTGTCAGGTTCTATTGCCACCCCTTCCTTAGATATGACATGGCCTAAGTAGTGGACTTGCTTCTGAAAGAAATCGCACTTGCTAAACTTAGCGTAGAGTTGATGCTCCCTTAGTACTTGAAGTACTTATCTAAGATGTTCTTCGTTATCCTCCCTGTTCTTGGATTAGATTAGGATATCATCAATGAAAACCAATACAATTTTGTCTAGAAATTTGTTGAGTACATTATTCATCAAGCACAAAAAAGTGGCGGGGGCATTGGTTAAGGATTATTCATTATTCATCGACAGTCAAGGAGGGTCCCGAAAAATCCTTTGATCTACGGTTAGATTTCATCACTACTTGTGAAGAATGAAGGAGTCAAGGCGTTAACACCTACGCTCCCTCTTTGAATCTAACGGTCGTGACAGGTCTTGAATCCTTCCGAAAGGATCTCGTTTGTTTGTCTTCCAAACGAAAGGATATTCCCTTTCGATATTTGAAACTTGTTATCCTTTTAAAACTTAGGAAAAGAAATTCGACCCCTTGGAGCTTCGAGCTCCCAAGGCATTGAGACATTCGAGATTAACTCCTTCTTGCACGAGATCCTCAAACCTAGGTCACATGATCCCTTAGATGGTTCTTGGGTAATTATCCCTATTCTCAGTCGCGTTTCAGGATAAGGGTTCGGGGATGGTTAAAAGTCCCTTAAGCTACTGGCCTGAATGAAGTGCCTTCCTATTTCGTCGAACTATGAGCTCTGAAACAGGGGTAAAGTAAACTCGTGAGTTTACTGTAACGATATCCCTATCAAGGAACTCTCTCTGACTCTGGGATGGAGGTAATTCCCCGGGAAAGGTATTTTCGATAAATTAAACTAGAACATAATGAGAATCAAGCAGATGGGACGATTCTCAAGGGGACAGACTTGTATTCTGGAATTATTCATTCTATATAGAAACTGGTTATGGACATATAAATATAAACGTGCATCCATTATTTCCATTCCAAAACACAAGGCAATCGCTTCTATAAAAAAACCATTTATGAGTGTATAAACACGAGCATGCATCCATTATTTTCAATTCAAAATACAAAGCATAAAACACTTATCATAACCATGAGGTGTGATGTGACTATTGAGAGGGGTGCTTATCTCCACCCAACCATAGGCTCAGTCCCTCCCAATGGATTTATCACTAGCCACCCATGAGCTTAGGCCATGATGCTCTGAGATTCAATCTCTTACTTCCAGCTCAACGAAAGTTAGGGACGAAGGCTACTCACTTTCTCCCCATAAAGGAATAGGTAAGGATGAAGGTTACTCTCCTTCACCTGTCTTTGTCTCCCTATTCCCTGTGATCAGAACTCGCTTGTTCACTTTCGATCCTTCCTCGGACTCGATAGCTCTGCTCCCGTCTCTTCACTCTTCGCAGGCCGCTCCCTCTGTCCACCACGCTTCCCTTCTTTCCTCCCTCGGCAAGGTTGCGTGTGGCTCGAATCCCCCCATTTGTGGTCAGGTCCTGAATCCATACCGATGGGAAGTTTTCCCCATCCCTCATTAACTCTTGAGGAGGCCCTTCCCACCTATCATCGTGATGAGAATTCATTCCTGGTCAGAGGGTTGTTCTGATTTGAGAAAAATTAACTCCAGCATGGTACTGGTTCGGTGGAGGTTAACGCAACCATTCCGAGTCCCCTCCACCACCTTTTCATTAGAAATCATGGTCTCTCTTTCTTAGCACATCCCCCCTCTCGAAATTCATGCAACATGTAACATTTCCTATTACAATAATCAAAATTTACATTCATCGACTTTCTACACAAGGTCCATCAAATCAAACATTCACATTTTTAAGTTTGCCATAGTTCCTCGGTCCATATAGTTATATTTACATACTGATGGAAATAGGGTGTTACAATTCCCTCCCCCTTAAAGGAATCATCATCCTCGATGTTCTATCTATCAACATGATATGTATGTACAGAAGTAAACAAAATCGAAAATCCCTGCCTCATGGCATCTTCCATTTCCCACGTACCCTCATTTGGGCCAAAGTGTTTCCATTGCACCTTGACCCGTGCAACGGTTCGGTTCGTGAGTGAAGTTTGCTTCCTGTCTAGTATGCATTGGGGTTCTGGCAGGAATTCTCCCTTCAGTTCCACCTAGATCACAGACCAGTCAATTATATGGTTAACATCATGTACATATTTCTTTAATAATGAAACAAGGAAAACATTATGTTCCTTTACTATGGGAGGAAGTGTTATTCTATAGGCTACAGGTCCCACTCTATCTAGGAATTCAAAGGGTCCACAATACCGAGGTGCCAACTTCGCATAGGCTCCCATTCTCAGGGAACTCTTCCGGGGTATAACTCTGAGATAGACATGGTCTCCAGCTTTGAACTCTCGGGGAGTTCTCTTTCTGTCGGTGTAACTTTTTTGTTGGTCCTGAGCAATTTTCAGATTTTTCCTTATATACACTACTTGTTGTTCCATTTCTTTCAGCATGTCGGGTCTAATTGTAATTCTGTCCACTAGATTACTCCAATTGATTGGGATCTTTCACTCTCTACCATAGAGGGATTCAAAGGGGATCATCTTCAAGGATTCTTGATAACCGTTGTTGTAGGAAAAATCTACCAATGGTAGGTAGTCTTCCCACTTCTTAGGCTAATGCATTACATGCATCCTTAGCGTGTCCTCTACTATTTGGTTTACTCTTTCTGTTTGTCCATCAGTTTGAGGGTGATAGGATGTGTTGAACAACAATTTAGTCTCAAAACCGACTGTTAGGGATTTCAAAAAGTTTGAAGTGAATTTGGTATCTCTGTCAGATACAATTTTCTTGGGCATGCCATGCAGTCTGAATATCTCCTTCATGAATATGTTGGCAATATCTATTTCCTTGCAAGTTGACTTGACAGGGATGAAATGGGCAGACTTACTCAGTTTTTCCACCATGACCATGATGGCATCATTTTTCTTGGTCGACTTTATTAATCCGATGATGAAATACATCAATGGTTTCCCATTTCCATTCTGGGATCGGTAGGGGTTGTAATAGTCCCGCTAGATGGCGGTGCTCTGCCTTAACTTGTTGGCATTCTAGGCACTTAACTATATAGTTAGCTATGTCTTTCTTTAACCCAGGCCAATAGAATTTCTTCCTAGTGGTCATGATCATCTTCTGATATCCTGGGTGACCAATATATGGTCTCTTATGTAGTTCATCCATTATGAACCTCTTCAAGTCGTCACAATTTGGAATATAGAATCTATTTTTGTAAGTCAACAGCCCTTCCTCGAGCATCTGATAGCCTTCATACTTTATACATGTAGACTCTTGCCTTAGGCATGAGGTCACTGTCTTGAAGAATACATCTGTCTCTTGTGCATTTTTTACCCTTTCCATGACGTTCGTTTCACAGGCGCTTACTGTTGCTATATGAATCGTTTTTATACTCCTGCTAAGGGCATCGACCACCTTATTTTCCTTTCCTTTTATGTGTTTGATTTCGAAATTGAATTCACTTAGAAGAGTCATCCACCTAGCTTTCCTGACATTGAGTTTTGGTTGATCAAACAAGTGTCTCAATCCACAATGGTCTGTCATAAGCACAAATCTTCTACCCAGGAGGTAGTGCCTCCACATTTTTAAAGCATGTACTATGGCAGCCAATTCTAGGTCATGGGTCACATTATTGATCTCATGCTCATTTAATTTCCTGGACGTGTAGCAAATTACATTCCCCTCTTTCATAAGGACTCCTCCAAGTCCTTCCTTGCAAGCATATGTCACACAAGGAAATCATCATCCGGGTCCGCAATCTTTAGCAAGGGGGCATGGGTCAGGAGGTATTTCAATTCCTGAAATCTTTCTTCACATTTTGACGTCCAAATGAATTTAGTCCCCTTTTTTTGAAGGGCAGTGATTGGACAACCAATCTTGGAAAACCCTTTTATGAACCTTCTATAGTATCCTGCTAAGCCCATGAAGGACCTAATATCAGATACATCTTTCTGGGTAGTCCATTCCATAATGGATATGGTCTTGTCGGGGTCTACTACCACCACCCCTTCCTTAGATATGACATGGCCTAAGTAGTGGAATTTCTTCTCAAAGAAATCACACTTGCTAAACTTAGCATAGAGATGATTCTCCCTTAGTACTTGAAGTACTTGTCTAAGATGTTCTTCGTTCTCCTTACTGTTCTTGCAGTAGATTAGGATATCATCAATGAAAACCAATACAAATTTGTCTAGAAATTTGTTGAGTACATTATTCATCAAGCACATAAAAGTGGCGGGGGCATTGGTTAACCCAAATGGCACCACCACAAATTCGTAGTGACCATACCTCATCCTAAAGGTTGTTTTGTGGATGTATTCATCCTTAATCCGGACTTGATGGTAGCCAGATCTTAGGTCCATCTTTGAGAAGATGGATGCACCTCCCAATTGGTCGAACAGGTCATCAATTCTTGGTAAGGGGTACTTGTTCTTTATGGTTTGATGTAGCTTGATCTCAAAAATCTCTGGCATGCTCATTCTATATGGTGTTCTAGATGCTGGTACCACTCCCGGTGTAAGTTCTATTGAGAAGTCAATATCCCTTCTTGGAGGTAGGCCTGGTACTTCTTCTAGGAATACGTCCTTGTATTCTCTTAATATGGGGTGGTCCTCTAGGTTTGGTTTGTTTTCTTCAACGGGTTCCAACACCTGTATTTCATATAAGGAACACCCTTTTCTGCAATACTTCTTCATTTGAAGGGCCAATATTTGTCTCACTGAGACAGGCTTCTGAATCCCTTGGAGGGTCATCTTTCTCCCTTCTTCGTTTACACATTCTAAAGTTTTATGCTAACAGTCCATTTTGGTTCTATGAGTAGCCAACCAGTCCATACCAATCAACAAGTCATAAGATCCCAAGGGAAGTATGTTAAGGGTCGCTCGGGTGGGCAATCCACCCGTGATGAATTGGCAGGCTGGTATAGCCTCTTCCACCTTTCTTTTGGTCTCAGTGGCTAGTTGTACCAACCATCGTTTAACATGTCTAATTGGTTGCAGTTTACACTTATCGATAGTCTGAGGGGATACATAACTCAAATTAGAACTTGGGTCAATTAAAATAGAAATTGGATGGTTGACGATCATACCTTCCAGCTCCACTATTGAAGCTTGGTGGTCTGCTTGATTATTGTCCAGGGCTACATAGATTTGTGGCATGCTCCTAGCCACATCATTGACGGTGGTAGCTTCTTGGATATTGTAGACCCCCTTACTGTTTTGTTGTCTGTGTGGGCAGTCCCTCAATCTATGATTTTCTCCACAAGCCCAACATTTTAAGGGTTCCTTCTTTAGGTTATCAGTCTTTATGGGGGATGTCTGAAAAGGTTTATTTCCACTTTGAGAGGGGAAATTTTGATGATATACACTTCTAGCAAGAAGGCTCCCCCTAAAATCTTGAGGAGTTAAACCTTTTCTTCTGGAATTCTGAACTACTCTTCTTCTTCCAGTCCTCGTGGGGTCTTGTCTTGCTCCCAAATTGTTCATAACAATACCTCACCTTCCAGATAGCTTCTTCTAAGGTCATTGGTTGGTCGAAATAAATCCTATCCTGGTAGGTCTAAGGTAACCCACTAATGAAACACTACATTTTTTCTTTTTCATCTTTTATGTAGGGTACATACCTCAATAGTTCAAGGAATTTATTGACGAATTCCTCTATGGTGAGTTGTCCTGGTAGAAGTTTGTAGAATTCCTTAGTTTTCCCATCCATGTATTTTTCTGACAGATACTCCTTCCTGAAGTATTTCTCAAACTGTTTCCATGACAAATCCTTCTCATGGACTCCTTTCACATTCCTAAGGTCTTCCCACCATATATAATCCTTTCCATTCAGGTTGAAGATGGCTATCCGAGCCTTCAGGTTCTTAGAGTAGTTGTGGACTCTGAAATACTTCTTTAAACCAAGCATCCAAGCTTCTGCCTCTTCTCCTTTCTTTATCTCTCCGTTGAAAGAGGGTGGTTTGGCTTTCTTGAATTCTTCAGGACCACGGGTTTTGGAACGCTTCCATTTCCTTCCTTTATTATGAGAATGCAAGATGGCCCTTCTACTAGAACACCCTTCGGAGTTGTCAGCTTCCTTTCCAGAGTAATCTCCCAATGAGTGTCCCTTGCCTCTAGGTTGGACCTTCTTCGTGGTACTTCTCCTAGTGGGGTCACTTATGGAGTCATGTTTTCGAGTCTTAGGTGGACTCTGACCTCTCTTCTTGTGTCGTCGGTCCGCATGACTAGTTGTGGGTTCGTGCTGCAGTTGCCTCTGTATGTCGGATAAGCTCTGTAGCAAGACTGTGTTAATTTCTGTTTGTTTCTTTTGCTCCTTTATCAATCTCTCATTTTCATCCTTGAAACTTTGTAGCTCGACCCTAAGGATCCTTACAATTTTAGCCAGATCTAGAGGGGTTCCACCACCCTCCTTTCATCAGATTCCTCGTCTCTATTGTGGGAGCCATCCCCCACTTCATGACACGTCATCATCCTTTAGTATTGGAGTCTTCTTGTGATTCACTGATTGTTCGAGTGTTGCCAAAAACACTTATAGTTAGCTAACGGTATATTAGTTCATGAACAATACACGATTTAATTTCTTAATGCACACACACAGTAGAAGGTTTCATTCCTTTATTTAATAACATTTTTAAATCAATATTTTTAAGAAAGAGGTAAGGTAGGGTGTCACTCTTTTGAAAGTACTCCAAATAGATTTATTTAAGCGACTTGTCCATGAGCCCAAGCAGGCCAAGTGTTGTAACCATGCTCTGATACCATTTTGTCACACCCACTCTTATGAAGAAGCTACTTTGGTGTAAATTCGCTAAATTTTTTAGTCTTGCCACAACAACACACGTTAAAGCACAAGCCCCCTTCACGTGAATATTCCTCGTGACCCCTGGCGTGACCACAGACTTAACCCGAAAAGGGGCGCGTCGTGATTTCGCGAGTCGGGGTTCCATGGTGTAAGGCACCCTTTCTCCTCCAAGTCCCGAAATCCCGAAAGGGGCTAACGGTATCTATCTCCTCCCTTTGAATCCTCTCATGGTGACCCTTGGCTATGACCTAGGGCTAGAACTTCGAGCGTGTCGGGATTTCGCGTATCAGGGGTTCATGATGAAAGGCTCTTCCCCTCACCAATAGCTGAAATCGCGATATCCCTTCTCCACGGATCAACGGTCTTGATCCTTTCCATGAACAACTGTCTTGATCGCATCAGGATTTCGCATATCGGGGGTTCACGATACAAGGCTCTTCCCCTAGCCGATAGTCGAAATCGCGATATCCCTTCTCCACAGATTAACGGTCCTGATCCTTTCCATGATCAACGGTCCTGATCGCGTCGAGATTTTTGCATATCGGGGGTTCACGATACAGGTCTCTTCCCCTTGCTGATAGTCAAAATCACGATATCTCTTCTCCTTGGATCAATGGTCCTGATCCTTTCCATGATCAACGGCTCTGATTGCATCGAGATTTTGCGTATTGCGACTTCCGGGTTGTTGTTTCGTTCACCCTCCCGGGTCTTGAAATGCCAAAATCTTGTGGTTTCAAATCAACACTCGCGCTCCTTGTACTCACCACTCATGTTAGGTCAATGGTCAAGGAGGGTCCAGACAGATCCTTGGATCTACAATCAGATTTCATCACTACTTGCGAAGAATTAAATATTCGAGACGTTAACACCTGCACTCCCTCTTCAAATCTAACGATAGTGACAGGTCTCGAATCCTTCCAAAGGGATCTTGTCCGTTCGTCTTCCAAACGAAAGGATGTTCCCTTTCAATATTTGAAACTCGTTATCCTTTTAAAACGTAGGCAACGAAATTTGACCCCTTGGAGCTTCGATCTCCCAAGGTGTCGAGACCTTCGAGATTAAATCCTTGTTGCATGAGGTCCCCAGACCCAAGTCACATGAACCCTTAGATGGTTCTTGGGTAATTATCCCTATTCTCAGTCGAGTTTCGGGATAAGGGTTCGGGGACGGTTCAAAGTCCCTTAAGTTACTGGCCTGAATGAAGTGCCTTCATATTTCGCCGAACTATGAGCTCTGAAATAGGGGTAAAGTAAAATCCTGAGTTTACTGTAATGGTAGGCCTATCAAGGAACTCACTCCGACTCTGGGATGTGAGGTAATTCCCCGAGAAAGGTATTTTTGAGAAATTAAACTAGAACATAATGAGAATCAAGCAGATGGGATGATTCTCAAGGGGACGGACTCGTATTCTGGAATTATTCATTCTATACAGAAACTGGTTATGGACATATAAATATAAACATGCATCCATTATTTCCATCCAAAACACAAGGAAATCACTTCTATACAGAAACCATTTATGAGCGTATAAACACGAGCATGCATCCATGATTTTCAATTCAAAATACAAGGCATAAAACACTTATCAGAACCACGAGGTGCGATGCGACTACTGAGAGGGGTGCTCGTTTCCACCCAACCATAGGCTCAGTCCCTCCGAATGGATTTATCACTGGCCAACCCCGAGCTTAGGCCACGATGCTTTGAGATTCAATCTCTTACTTCCAACTCAATGGAAGTTAGGGATGAAGGCTACTCTCCTTCTCCTAATACAAGAATTGGTAAGGACGAAGGTTACTCTCCTTCGCCTGTCTCTGTCTCCGTATTCCCTGTGATCAAAACTCGCTTGTTCACTTTCGATCCTTCCTCGGACCCGAGATCTCTACTCCCATCTCTGCACTCTTTGTAGGTCACTCCCTATGTCCACCACGCTTCCCTTCTTGCCTTCCTTGACAAGGTTGCACGTGGCTCGAATTCCTCTATCCGTGGTCAGGTTCGGAAGACATATCGATGGGCAGTCTACCCCATCCCTCATTAACTCTTGAGGAGGCCCTTCCCACCTACCAGCCTGACGGGAATTCATTCTTGGTCAGAAGGTTGTTCTAATCTGAGCAAAATTAACTCCAGCATGGTACTCGTTCGGTGGAGGTTAACGCAACCATTCTGGGTCCCCTCCACCACCTTTTCATTAAAAATCGTGGTCTCTCATTCTTAGCACATCCCCCCTCTCGTCAGTCATGTAACATGAAACATTTCCTATTATAATAATCAAAATTTACATTCATCGACCTTCTACATAACGTCCATCAAATCAAACATTCACACTTTTAAGTTTGTCATAGTACCTCGGTCCATATAGTTATATTTACAAACTGGGGTAAACAGGGTGTTACAATGGAACAAACATCCATTGATCAGATAGTGGACACACAGGTCAAGGGTACTCGCCAACACAAGATCCAACTTTATCAGGTTGTTAAGGCAAGGCAACTCCTACACCAAGGCAAGTGGCTCATCCGGGGCCAAATCCAACAGAATTTTCCTCACCTGATGGGGGAACTCAACGCAATGGATACCATTGCTTCCTAAAGGGGGAGGATTGATCTAGGTGGATATTGGTGGCTACCCACGTATTCCAACTAGATCCTCTTGTTTGTTTTTGTTCAACACGTTCTTCAGTACTTCTTTGTAATTGTGGGTTCTACAGTTTTGGGGCTGTCTAAATCCCCACACATCCTCCAGGTGGATACTGGTGGCCTCTCGCCTAATCCAACTGGCTTATTTTGTATGTTTTCATGTCAGTACATCTTGTTGTACTTCCAGGGCCATTTTGGGGCCCTAAACGTTGTTTTTTTTGCTCACCATAGTAAAATTGTAGACAGAGTCAGAGTTTGATGACATAATGTGTAGTTCTCTAAAAGTCATTTCCAACGTGCTATCATGTGCCTAAAACGGAGGTTGTATGCAAAATTTACGACCCTAGGAAGTTGAGGTACCAACTTACCCATAGGGGTCCACATGACTTTTGACGTTTCACCTTCTATAGTTAGGTTTTTGGATGTCTAGGGTTTTGGCATTCATGAGTAATATAAAAAAGGCCTCTGGAGCCTCATTGTAATCGATTCTGCTCAGACGGATGCACGTAGCAGCCACATCTCTTCTCAGAGATAGCTACCACCATTCGAGCAAGTGTTTCAGTTCTGTAGTTTTACAGTTTCAGCCTATTTCATTATTCAATAGAAGATATTGTTCACTAGATATCTATGGTATTCTTCATATCTCTATGTTTATTGTATTCATTCTATTAATCAGTTCATTCCTCTCCTAAATCAAGATCAAATGACCAACATTGAGTCCCCGAAGATCACTAATGATCGAATACTATCTCCCTTTGTAATGATTATCCCACACAACAAAGAGTAAGCCTTGGCCAAATTGTTTTAAACCATTCCTAAACTACAAGTGTACTGCTTAAAATTATTTCCCTTTGGATCATAGAGAATCCCACTTGCTCCTACCACCCGTGTATCGATTTTTGAAGCTCTATAAAAAAAGAGGCAAAAAGAGTGTAATTGCAACCACCATTCACGAAAATCTAGGATACCTTTTCATATTTTCTAAGAGGGGTAAGAACCAATATGTGAGGAGAGAGTAGTGGAGCTAGTGGTACTCAGGATGAATTATCGAATCCATATCTCTTCATTTCTATCCAGAGCCTGATCCAATCCAATATTTCTTAGTTGTAAATGTTCAACGAAAAGAGATTTTTCTCTAACTATTGTTTTCTCAAGTGTAGTCCATTCATTATTGATTTTTTTTCTTTGTTTCTAACCAACCAAACTTTCCAACATAGAAATTTTGAGAGGACCAACCATACTCTCTTAAAAATTTTCTTGTTTTGGAAGACACCTGAATATTGTTTTCTCTAATTTAGGAGCATCTCATCCGAATCTCCTAGCCAGCGAGTGCAGTAGCCCAATCTAGAAAAGGATTCCCTCCAAAATGTCTTGGTATAATGGTACTTAATAAATAAATGGAAAGATGATTCTTCAACATGGGTGCATAGAAAACATTTGGAAGGGCCAACTATACCTTAATTTTTAAAATTTTCTATTGTTAGGATCTTTCTATGAGCTAAGATCCAATAGAAGGTATTGATCTTGGGTAGTCCAACGCTATTCCATATGTTTTCCACGGAGTTGAACGTTGTGGTAGTTGGGAAGCTTCTAGCTAGCGAAGATACCCTTTTTCAATAGTGAAGAAGGATTTTCCCCATCCTTGACAATCATCGTCATATAATTCAATGGGGCACACCCTATCAGTGCATTTGAAAGATGAGTGATCGAAGGTGTCAAATTATCTAAGGGGGAACCAAAGTTCCATCCTTTCTATTGCTCAGAGGATTCATCCCATTTTGAGATGTCATGAAGACTGTGGAGGTTTCTATTTTTCATCCAATTTTTTAATGGAGCCATATCCAATATTCTTGAAAATGGTTCGAGTCCAAAGATGTTTTCCTCCCAAATATATATTTATTTCCCATTTATTGGCACCCAAGTGAGCTTGTCTTTTATTGTTAGAATGGAAGCCTTGAGAAGCTTCAGTACATGGGATCCTTTTTGTGTTGTTAATAGTTTTTCAATACAAGGGGCTCTTGATCCCGTGAAGTACTTCTTCCATAACATGTTGGTGATCATTCTCTATAGTAATGTGGCTCCCATAGCCAAGTTCATCCATATCGGGTTTTGATCCCCATTACACCTCTCTCCTTTTGGATTCTAACAATCTTCCAATTGATTAAGTGATTATTTTTAGTGTTTGTTTTCCCCCCTTACCAAATAAATTTTCTGATGTTGATTGATACATGTTTCATTACACCAACTAGAGCCAAAATGGCCAAACATTGGTGTTGGAAACTTAATTAGTTAGGGTTAAGAAGTTGATGGAATATGAACAGTCAAGTCTTATCTTAATCTTAGGTTCCAACAGTGGTATTCGAGCGTCCTTGGTTATTAGGCTTGATTTGAGCTTTGCTAGTTATCCATAGCAATTATATGAGTGCTTCCTTTCCTTCTATCTGCAAAAATGTTCCTTTTGCCTCATCCAGAAACACATGTCTCAGATTCTCATGTAGAAACATATCTGACCTGCCATTTTGTGCCTTGTGCCCCTCTGCTAGTATGCTAGACTGTTATGGGTGCTCGTTCTAGCATGTAGAAACACGTAGAAATGCAAACTCTTCCCATCTATGAAATGCCTCTGTCTCTCTCACAAGCAGATCCTACCATGTATCATTCTCTATAGTAATGTGAATTTGAAGGTTGAGTGATTGAAGGCGTCAAATTATCTAAGGGGGAACCAAAGTTCCATCCTTTCAATTGCTCAGAGGATTCGTCCCATTTTGAGATGTCATGAAGACTGTGGAGATTTCTATTTTTCATCCAATTTTTTAATGAAGCCATCCAATATTCTTGAAAATGGTTCGAGTCCAAATATGTTTTCCTCCCAAATATATATTTGTTTCCCATTTATTGGCACCCAAGTGAGCTTGTCTTTTATTGTGAGAATGACAGCCTTGAGAAGATTCAGTACATGGTATCCTTTTTGTGTTGTTAACAGTTTCTCAATACAAGGGGCTCTTAATCCCGTGAAATACTTCTTCCATAACATGTTGGTGATCATTCTCTATAGTAATGTGGCTCCCATAACCACGTTCATCCATATTGGGTTTTGATCCCCAATACACCTCTCTCCTTTGGGATTCTAACAATCTTCCAATTGATTAAGTGATTATTTTTAGTGTTTGTTTTCCCCTTACCAAAGAAAATTTCATGTTGATTGATACATGTTTCATTACACCAACTAGAGCCAAAATGGCCAAACATTGGTGTTGGAAACTTAATTAGTTAGGGTTAAGAAGTTGATGGAATATGAACAGTCAAGTCTTATCTTAATCTCAGGTTCCAACAGTGGTATTAGAGCGTCCTTGATTTGAGCTTTGCTAGTTATCCATAGCAATTATATGAGTGTTTCCTTTCATTCTATCTGCAAAAATGTTCCTTCTGCCTCATTCAGACCTGCCATTCTGTGCCTTGTGCCCCTCTGCTAGTATGCCAGTCTGTTATGGGTGCTCGTTCTAGCGTGTAGAAACACGCAGAAATGCAAGCTCTTCCCATCTATGAAATGCCTCTGTCTCTCTCACAAGCAGATCCTACCATTCACGTCTCTCCTTTCTCTCACACGTGACCTTCCTTTATTTTCAAACCCTAGCCGCATTGTAGTTGTAGACAGAGAGTTTGATCAATGACGACAGAGAAAGAAATTTTTTTTTCTTTGAAATGGCTGGGTTTACTCGACCGTCGAATTTTTCATATGCTATGGGTATGAATAAACTCTCATTCGTTCACGTCGACTGATAGTTCCATGGATTTGTATCTTGTGGGCCTGGTGAGCGCTCGTTTTGTTCACTTTTTCAGTAGTTCAGCTTTCTATTATGATCGTTGTGGATTGTTGATCGATAACTATTTCAAACCCCCTTGTCCTCCAAGGCTATGCCTTGCCACTCGATCATTTTTGGAGGGCTCGCCTTTGGCTCGAGTTCACAAAGCGTTGTGGCCAGCATCCGCCTCGATTTCATTCTCGTTAAAGCATCATGGGTTTTGAAACTTCAAAGAGATTCGAACGTCGAACTAATTGATTAAACTTGGCCTGTAGAAGCACATTTCCAAACCGACCTCAGATTCAATTCGTCGCGGTTAACACAAAAAGGATAAGCCGGCTTCCATTCGTCCCATGAAGGACTCCATTTTTTCTCTCTGTCAAACCTGCACGCGAGGGATGTTGATGTTTGTGCATGAAAGAATATGATGTTGTCGATGTTCGTGATCGTGCAGTGTAAAAATACTTGTAAAAGAGATGTAAGAAAGTTTGCATTTTTTTAAATTTTGTAATTGGGTTTATAAATTTAATTTGAGGGGTCCTCTTTTTGAGAGCATAAGCCTTTTACTCAGTGGAGGGTTGAAAAAATATTGTGTATCTTTTATTTGAACCGAAACTATGCACCTCCAAAATAAATCAAGATGAAATATCGAGCAACATTGAAGGCCAGATATCTCGACCATCTGCGCAGAGATGGAAAACATGATGGTTGACCAAGGAAGGGATTCTGAGATTTTTATTCTCATTGCATTATTCGATTGCTGAGTAGCTTGGAAAAGACCATTTGGTAGTTCTATGTTCTTTCTCGTTTATGGTAATCTTGTTGGATTACCCTCTTGTAAATTGTTTCTATATTCATCCTTGTGAGCATTGTGGACAACATAGTCATCCTTCAGATAGGAGTTTCAAACACAAGACAACACCAAGAGTAAATAACCACTATGGGTGGATCCCTTCTTGGAAATGGTCATCAATAGCCAAGAATATATCTCAGTCATACCGACGAGTCCATTCTTGAATATTGACACATCTTGAAGTGAAAGGATTTGCATCTTCTCTCCTTGAACCTGATAGGGGGGAACAACATCATCAATTGATAGTCAGACTTCCAGTTTCAAAGTCCCATCAATCAGCAACAAGAAAGCGTAACAAGCGCACGTGATTGGTTTGTGATTCTCCTTAAATCACCACTTAGTATAAGACTTACAACTTCTACTAGAAAACAATTTGTGGTTTCCCTTAAACCTCCACCGGTAGAAGACTTTCAACTTCTTCTACATCACAGTTTATGGTCATCTTTAAACCAACATCAAGAGCACTTCCAATTAGCAAAAGGCATTGACTTCCAACTTCTAGCCAACTTAGGAAATGTTATGGGAACCATTGAGCCTAGAGCAAAGTTCCATAGTTTGTGGTCATCCTTAAACCACCAGATTGGTTTGTGGTCTTCCTTAAACCACCATCACCATTTAGTAAAAGACATCAACTTCTGTTAGCCATTCGGTTTGTGGTCATCCCAAAACCACCAGATTCAAAGTGCACATTCAACCATCAACAGATGCACACTTCCAAATTTCAGTTGCCCACTTTTAGATATCAGCTCTCACCTTGGACTCATATACACCCCTTCAGATTAAGGGGGGGAATATTGGAAATGTAATATGTTAGGGTTACTTCACTGGAGGAATATGAAGAAAAAAATCTTCGTGAGTCCAAGAAACATCTTGGAATATGAATTCAAGCGTCGACATCATTATATGTATGCATTATCATATTGATGTTTAATGCAATCTCACGCTTTTCTTATATTCGTGTTCCAACAATTGGTATAGGGGCAGAGCTAATAAAATTGTTTTGAAGAGAACTATTCTCCCTGGTGGATTAAGCTAATAAGATCCCCATTGCTCAAATTTAGTTGTGTTTTTTTTCTAGAATGCATGTCTATGATCAAGAAGAAGAAATTTTGAGAGAAATGGGGATTCTAGGGTACAAGAAAGAGGACCAATTATTAATCAAAGGAAATTGAAGAAATCAAGAAACGGATTGGAGTACCCAGGGACTTGCATTTCAACCAAAAATTTGATATTTTCGGTGATTTACTTCTCCTCTTGACACATCCAAAAAAGAGTTCAAAATTTGATTAAATATGGAATCTATTATTAGGGAGGCCCCCCTTAATGGAAGGGTATCATCTACAAATTGAGAATTAATGATGTGTTTGGAACCTCTAACAATCTCAATCCCTAGAATATTGCTTGAGACCCGTTCCCATTCAATCTTGGGATTGAGAGAATCCAACATAATGATGAAAGAAGAGGAGATAACATGAAACCTTGCCTCAACCCTATGTTACTTTGAAAAAGGAAGTGGGTCATTCATTAACTAATGGTGCAATCTAAGGGGATCCTATACAAGACTCAACCCACTGAATGAAGGAAGAATTGAATCCTACTTTTCCCAAAACCTTGTAGAGAAAGGAATTTCTAACCCAATCAAAATCATTTTCCATGTCCAACTTTATAATCGTACCTTTTTCCTTCGCAGTTGAGCTTGAGTGCATGGCCTCTTCCACTAGCATTATGTTTTCTATGATCTATCTATTTTGCATGAACCCCCCTTGATTCTCTTAGATGATCTTAGGTGAAAAATAAATTATCTTTTTGGTAATGATCTTGGTCATAATTTTATATGAGGAGTTGCAAAGTGAGATTGGTCTGAATCTAGAAAAGCGAGAGGGGTTTGCTTCTTTAGGGATTAAGGCTAGAAATGTTGAATTTGTACTCCCCTTAGCTTACAAGAGTGTTGAGCATAACATAGCATTCACTTGAGGTCATGTTTTATTAAGTCCCATAAGAACCCGTAAAAAGAGATGGAAAATTCATCAGACCGTGGGGATTTATGTAGGTTCGGGCTCCAAATGGAAATTTTAATTTCAATTTCATCAATTGGTCTTGTAAACTCCATGTTTTCCTTGCTAGATATGACTGTTGGTATATGTTCTATAGCGTTGTCTATATCACCAAAGAGAACATCATTCTAATGAGAAAACAAAGAAAAAAAGTGTTGCCTGATAACCTATTTTAACTCCTTAAAATCATAGATTTTACTCCCATCTTCCCTTAAAATTTATTTTACTTTGTTTTTTACAAGATGTAATTTAGCCTACTTGTGAAAAAACTGGTGTTCCTATCCCCTAGTTTCAGCCAAAGAATTCTAGATTTAAGTCGCCAATATTCTTCTTCTAAGCACGCAACCTTAGTGTATTGCTTTTGTAAAATCACCTCCTCCTCTTGAATCTATGGAGCGACTTCTTCATTCTCTAGCTTAGTTTGAATTTTTTCTAATTTTGATTTAAGATTTTCTTTCTCATCATGAGGAGGAATGTAATTCACTTTTTCCCAATCTTTAATATCACCTTTAACCAACTTTAATTTATGTTCCCAAATGTACACTCGAGTACCCAGGGTCCATATTTTCCAAGTTGCTCTCACACAATCAAATGCTTGTTGATAGTTTAGTGAAAGTGGATTAAATATAAAGGGTAACATATTGTTATTAGGGTAATTCTAAAAAACAAGTTGATGGGATTGTGATCTAAAGTGGTAGAGGGGAGGATCTTTGATTTGAATTCAAAATCCTACAATAGAATATCACTATTTATTAGAAATCTATCGAGTTTTGCAACCATATGACCTGGATGGGATCTTTTGTTAGACCAAGTGTACTTCCCTCTAGTGGGCTTAATGTCTATGATATCCCATTCATGCATCAAATCCTCCGTTCTCTCCCTAAAGGCATCTCTTACAATATTTTTCCCTCACTTCTCAAAGTTGTGCAAAACTACATTAATGTCTCCATCTATAATATTGTTAGTGAAATGTTTTGAATTTTTGAGATCTAACAAGGAATTCCAACACAAATTTTTCTCTGCATAACTCACTGGCATATACAAGTTTAAAAATTTAAAATACTTACCAGTTTGGATGTGTTTAAACCTTGTAAATATCCAATTTTGAGTTTGGAATGAGAACTCCAATCTTACTAGCTGATTATTCCAGAGAGTACAAATACCCCCAAATGTTCCTCTTGAATCTTATGTTACCCCTTCACTCTGCCTCCATAGTTGTTTCCCATTTTTTAGTGCTTTGGAGGATCTCATTTTAGTCTCCTATAGCAAGATAATTGTAGCCTTTTCTGATTTAATTATTTCCTTAATTGCAGTTGCTTTACAACTGCTACCTAAACCTCTGTAGTTTAAGGAGTTTCCACTTCCTCCTCTCATAGGTGCATTATTTCTTGTGGTTTTTGTAATTCTACTTACATTTCCATATCTCTTGATAGTCAATTGTGAACCCAAAGTGATCTCTTTATTTGCTTGTTCTTCCCTAATGATCTTATGTGGTTTTTTTCCAGAATGTCGAAGGATTTTCTCCTCTGATTTCCCATCGTCTACCTCCTCCTTGATGGAATATAGGGCATCCAAGCCTTTAGCTTTTGGATCTATGAAGCTAATTTCCACCTTTGTAAATTTTTCGACTTCTTCCATGCCCACATGTGTCTCTATCTTATCTACCGCTTGAGGGACTTCATATTCATCTCAAGGAATTTTAGTCGGTCTCCGAGTCAAAACTTCTTGCTCCTTTTGGGTTAGAATCATTGGATATTCCTTAGCTAATTCAATGAATTTTAGGTTTTGGACTAAAGCGGGTTCCTTTGGATAATTTGAATCAAGGCCCGAGTCCCTATTGCCTTAAGGTTTCGTGGAGAGGGACAAATCTTCTTGATACAAAATTTCATGTATGTTTGTTTTCGATGGGTTGTTTTCTTCATTACCTTTGGTCGCATAGATTTTTTCATTTCGAGAGGAGGATCCTTTTTAAAAAATATCTCCCAGAGATTCCTTGGTCTAGAAGAAATTGGGCCTTTATTGGATGCTACTTGATATAAAGTGGCTAGATTGACATTTGACCCTTGCTTTTAACCAACCATTTTGCTAAGTAGCTTAGATTCCTACAATATTTGGCAAAGTGACCATTTTTTTATTCAAGTACATACCTTAGATTCCTAAAATATAGTCCACTTCAAAAGATCAAGTCCCAATCCTCTTTGGTCTCAAAGCAAAAGGCATATAAACCCTTTCCATAGAAAAAAAATGAATTTGTCCTTTGACATGGATTTTCTAGTTCTTCTGGATATAGATAGACATAGATCTCGGAGAAGGCCAAATCCCAGTGATTTGGATAACTAAACAATGATCAATGAAATTCATAGATTTTCCCTTGATGGGGTTTGGGGGAAGCTTAGCCTCAGGATTTTTTTCCAATCTCTTCACAAATTGCGTAGGTTAAGATTTTGAGGTTTTTGCATAAGCATAAACCATGGCCTAGAATGCTTCAGAATCAGGAGGGGTTATGCCCTTGCACCACCCCCGCCCCCCATGAAGGGTGCATCTATATCACTTAGATTGTAAAGACGACTTTCCCTAGGGTTTATCAGAGTCTTCCATGGATAATTCTTGCAATCTCTAATTTTTAACATAGAAAAGTTCATATATTTTTTTAATATAATAAAAAGAAATTATTAAAAATCTTATTGGTCAATATATTTGAAGTCGTATTGTCGACTTATGTTCTTACAATGTGTATAATTAATGTTTAGTTAAAATTGGTGTAACTCACTGACATAAAAAGACATGACACTATTGTAAATCACTAACCAACACCGGAAACACTAATGTACCGACATAACAATGTGTCGACGCATAATGGAATATGTGTTGATATGTAATAAATGTCTCGTAATTTGTAGTGTTGATCTAAAAGCCCCATCATTTTGCACTTCCATCCATGGAACGACTTCCCATATCCCCATTGTAATAGACATTGATCCTCTCATTGTAATAGACATGGACCCTCTCCTGCTACAGATAATTTAGAGTCCCCATAGTATGAGCATATGGAATCAATCCCATGCTCGACACATATCACTTCCCAAAACTTGCCTCCTATCTGGTTCTTTAATTTCCCACCATGGATGTGCAATATATCTCTCATTCTCCTCACACAACCAAAAAAATAAATCCAATGTGCAATATCTCTCTCGTTCTCCTCGCACAACGAAAGAAAGAAATCTAAGTTTTGTCAAAATATCAACGACTGTAAATTGAAATCGAAGTTTTGTCAAAATATCAACGTCTGTAAATTGAAATCGAAGTTTTATCGAAATATCAATTGTTGTGAATCGAACCCAAGGCCTCAATTTTTTTAAGCATAAGGTCTTCGTTCCTCAAATAGTACACAAAACCCCTTGGGAAAAAATGATCTATTAAGTTGTGCACATGTTTGATGAAGAATTGTGGTGAAGGCCTTGGCTGCTACAGAGCATCACTTTCAATTTTTCAAACTTTGTAAGTCAATTTCTTTATAGAGAATATTTTAACCTTACACACCGAATATCAAACAAGAAAACAAAAACTCAAAGCTTACCTACTCCAATCCTTCTACTACAAAGGATCTCAAATAACATCAACAAACATGCCATGGTTTGATTCAAATTTGCAAAGGGAAGAATAAGAATGCTCCATCGAAGAAAAATGCTCACATATTTGGGAAAGGGAGAACTGCTCAGAATTGGACCACCCCTCTTTGGGAGCCACCTCACATGTACAACTAGGAATCTAGTACTGGGTCGAGGCATGTTCCCTGACTGCTTGTGGACCAGGTTTGGGTTGTTTTCCAGCCCCTTTTTCAATTCAAGAAAGAGTGTGGCATCTTGTTCTTCTGTAAAGAAATAGAACTAGACAAGCATCATATCGTGTCTAAAGTGCGAAGGTCACCTCCATCACAACCAGGGAATATTCGGGGAGCTCAGACGTCATGTAATCAACAACGTGAACCATACATGCACCTGATATGTTCTTGCACATATATTCTTTGGCGTTTCCGAGTAGCCTTCCTATGGTGGCAACAATGGTTGGTTTTCTTTGACACAAGACATGCATGCTTGCCATACACGTTCCGACCAAGACAACTTATTATATGTGTCATCTTTGAAGGTCTCTCTCTTCGTATGGTGAGGTTTATGAGGTGCACAATACTAAGTTAGTAATAGAAGAACGAAGGCCAAATGTAATTGCATTAGTCTAATCCTCGTACACGATTCAAGAACATGAATAGATTCTTGCTCTTAGTTCTAGAGTCGTTAGTAGACTACTACCTGCATAAAATTTTGATTTTGTGTAACATTATAAAGATACATTGTGACGTGTTTCAATTCGGGTGTGCAATTCAACCTCTTCACTCCACCAACCATTCCCGTTCATCCATTTTCGAAACCTTGTGATTGGATCTTTCACCACTTTACAATAATCCACTTCATCCAATTTGTGGTATCTATGCTAATCGTCTGAAGTGTCATTCTACCTTCACTTTTCTAGAGAAAGTTAGGAAACTCTCATGTTACTCTGATCATAATATACTATGTATAAATAAAGGATTTAATGGATACTCATGTTGTTAAATAAAATTTGTACATGTGTTATTACCATGAGCCCTATCACATCCACATGGCCAAGAAAGGAGAACCTATATTTTATTATAAATTTTATTCATACTTAACAATATATAAACATGTATATATGATTATAGAACATGCATATGCTATGCATTTTAGCTTGAGCCCCATCGCAATAACATGGCAACAATAAAATGCTTCACCTTAGTAGAATACAACCATTTTATTGGGTATAGGAACTCAAAACTATAAATCGACAAAGCCTCCAAGCCCATCCTCTTACAACCCACTATGATTGAGATGCAAAGACAAATTTACATTTTTACATTCTCACACTTAAGGGAACCTGCAAGATCTAGTGTTGGAATGTTTTGAGTTTCAACAATAACACTTAAAAAGAATTTTGTTAAAAGAGGATATGATTTTTTATATAAAATAAAGGATAGCAACAAGAATGTAAATTAACCTACCTATTATATGCTATTAATAGATATTATTATTAAATAACCTCTAAATAAAAGTGTAAAACCAACCAAAGATGGCAAACCCTAGAAAGTATAAATAACTATCAATCTACCTATAGAATTATATGATTATTAAGTAGCATATGGGAGATTTTGAATCCCAAATATACATGGAAATTTGTAGAAAATATAAACATGCAGATAATGTGAACAGTAAAAAACAAAAATTAAAAATATATATATTTATCAACCAAAAAATATAAAATTACATAAAAACATTTTTTTAAATTTCAATTAATTTAAACAAATAAATAAACATATTAAAAAGAAACAATTAAAAAAAACAAATTATATATATATATATATATATATATATATATATAACGGAGTCAAGTTCCCAACCATATATATTTTAAAGATTGTTGGGCCTCATTTGTTGTTCCCATGGGGTTACGTTGCCAAAAATACAACAAGGTGATTTACCTGGCATATCATCCTCGAAATGAGGAGTAGTCAAGTTCAAAGGTTTCAAAGAAGTTGTAGTTTTAACCTCGAAAATAAAAAAATGTTCATGTTGTTAACACCACTTTTCGATTCGAGAGTTGATTTTAATTTTCTTGCCGACAACATTACAATGTTGTTAACAAAAGGTGGGTTTTTAAACCAAAAAATAGTATTTCTGGTAGCACCATTTTTTGAAACAGTGGTAAAAATAGCCAGTAAATGCAACCTCTAAAAAAAAAATAACTCTGGAGGGTTCTCATCAAGTTGGTAACTATGTTTTTAGGATCTTTAGTGTCACTATAATGGATGTGCACAACCCAAAATTAACCAAATATGAGTGAATAATAGTTTCATGGTGTCTTGCATTGATCTATCCTTCTTACAAGGAATAAATATTGTCACTCTTCAAGAACTAGTCAACAAGCACAAATATTGTTACATGGTTTTGTTATGTTGCCAATAGCCCCATAAGAAAAATAATGGAGGCAAATTACCCAAGATGAAAAGGAATAGACAAAGGTATCGACAACCTTGGCTTCCTGTTGGCAAATTTTTCAAAGGCACAAATAATCGGATGCCTTAGTGACCTAAGTAATGTGCCTCCTGTTATCCCCGATTTCTAGGGATAACTAGGAGATCATGTCTCGAGGCCCACATGTCCTAGACATGGAGTACCGAGAGAGGGATTGACCCGAGCATGGCCCTGAAGGGCCCATCCTTTTCTTCTTTCGTCATATTCATCTTGTCAGCAGCAACAACATCCATCACCATCGGCTTGGTCTTGTATCGAAAAAGGCTCTTGCTCCATGAGGTAATTGGTACATGTATCATGGTATGTGTCACTTTGATCATTATAACCTTTAAATGTATGCATCTAATTCATTTTATCTCTGACAACTGCTTGGATCTTACATTGGCCACTTGACCATGCTTGGGGAGATTGACTGGGTGTCCTAGCAAGCCTGTACCCATAGGTTTTGGTTTTCCACTGGGGGATTTCTGAAGAGCCATCGTCCGCTCCCATCATACCACCACTTTTCTATCTTATCTCTCGCTCATCTGTCCCATTCCCATTGTCTGGGCATTGGGATGATCTGTTTGTGGGGTTGCACCTTATCTCGTGGGAGGAAGGGGCTAAAGGCCCAGAAGGTAAAAGAAGTTGGTAAAATATAAAATCCTAGAAATAAAACCTCAAGATGCTTCACCCAGGGATCCTCGAGAAGGCAATAAAAAGCCTCTCAACAAGAAACAAGAGGGACCCGAAAAAATAACAAACAAGACCTAGTCAAGAGGATAGGGGGTCTCATCACGAGTCAACCTATTATTTTCATGGGTACCTAACAGCATGACATTGCCACCATCTGGTTGCCACGCCAGGGAAGTGACCTTTGGTTGCATGGCCAAGGGAAAGGGGGTCTCATCATGAGCCAGCCTTATCATCTCTGTGAAAGTACTTGTGGGTAACACTGTCAGCTCTGGTCACCATGCCAAGGCAGTGTCATCTGGTTAGCCCTTGAATAAAAAGAAAAAGAAGAAGAAAAAGCAAATAAAGAAAAGAATAAAGGCAAGAAAGGGCTTGGAAAAAATTACATCCATGATGGGTACAACTCGCCTTCTACAAAGGCACCCACAGGTAATATCATGCATCCCTGGCTCTCACTCTACCCGTATGTCTGGACATCCCATAGCCACATCACCTCATTTACATGGCTTGGATGAAACCCCTTGGAAACTTTTCTTTCTTTATGGATACTAGCCCAATAGGGTATCTTGTTCTTTTTCTCAACCTTGTATTGTAGGTTTTTGTAATGTCTTTGAGCTATTGGATGATATATCAGGGTTTTTATGCATATGTTTGATAATATTAATGATGAAATGTGATTAACATTGCTATGATCCCTGTGACTAATGAGCCCACAGAGGACGTAGTTTTTGATGTGCAGGACCATGCCCGACGGACAGGTACCATTTAGACTATTATCGCACGGTTTGTAGGAGGGGTTTAAGTAGGCTTGAGTCAAGGCTTAAAACCAGCGTAACAGGAGCTTCCCCACCCACTGTCACCTCGATGGGGGGCTCTTTCTATTTAGGAGGGCTAGTCCAAGGGAGACGTCCCTATGTAATTTGGTTTTAGAAGGGCTAAAGGATAAAGGATCAAGATGAGAGGTTCCCTTTCACAGATTACTGCCAAGTATAAGATAGTCAAGAAGAATCTTCCACTGGATGGCACCTGTTTGCGAGACAAGACAAATAACTAGAATATATGCTGCAGTGGTTATTACTTCAAGATATTAATGACTATCTTTATCATATATATATGAGCAAATGATTAAGTGCTATTATTGATGAAGTCAATGATGGCTAAATAAAGACCAATGACTAATATCACTCCTTCAATAAAGCATAAGAGATAAGAGCATTCAATGTTCTTAATTAAACCTTGTATTATATGTCAATGCAATAAATATCTCAAATTAACTCACACATATAATGTTGCTACGTCACTATATTGTTGCTGCAAATAAGATGACGTCAAGCATTAATTAAGGTCAAAATCTAGACAATTGAGTGAAACATTTTAGCAAATAAGCTTGTGGAAGTGATCTACAACTCAAAGTCTAACAACCAAGGTGAAAAGTGTCACAATGTTGCATGCATAAACAAGAGATCAAAAAGGTGTGACGTCACCTATATGATTTTGTTGCAGTTTAGGGTTAGCTAGACAAGAAGTGACGTTTTGACAAATTCAACCAATGAAAGCTTGTAAAACCTTTATGGCTATGAAGAGATAACTCAGCCGCACCTTTTCATCCAAGCAAATATTTATTTAGGGCAAGACATTATCAGCATTAAAGTTAGTTCAAGTCGCTAGAGTTAGACGCTAGGTTAGTTAGGGTTTCAATTTTGAGAGTATTTGGAAAGAGTTTGAGGCATAAACAAGCTCAAGAGGTTTCTAGACTAGTGCCTTGGGTTAATGGAGTCAAAAGGAGATGAGACTAATAGCTTGGAGGGGTTAAACTCAAGGACAAGAGGATTAGGGTTTGATGGTGTTGCTATGGCAAGGCCACCAAACCAAAAACCCTAAGGATAAAAAGACTTACCTAGGTGTAGCTAAGGCTAGGCCTAAAGCTTTCTCTTCTTTCCTTGAGACTTGTTTGGCAAAACGGCTAGCTTACAAGCACAAATCTAGGGCTGAAAAGTGTTGCTTCATACAAGGCCTTTCAAAACCCTA
>ML781192.1:284061-331232 GCA_009831015.1 Picea engelmannii | reverse complement strand
AACAATCTGAATGATAGTTTAGTTGTTAAATCTTTATTATCAAGTTGTTTAGTTACATTTGAATTGCTATTTTTAAACACAGATCCATGTTTTTAGGATCTGTAAAACTGATTGTAAGAGGCTATAAATGCCTATTTTTGCTAGGAGACAAGGGTTCAAACTGGGAGATATTTGATGCTACTGTATAGACTCTTTTTGCAAAAATAAATTTCAGTTTCCTTTCGTTTTCAATATCATAATTGTCCATCTTTCATTTTCTGTACTTTGTTTCAGTTTATTTTAGTTCATGAAGACTGTCATCTCTTTATTGAGCTCATAGACTTGAAATTAAAGGACTTCCCTCTGTCTTGTATTAAGACCTACATTCACTTGTATTGGCAATCAAGAATAGTGTTCTCCATTCTCTCTTTCAATTACTTGATCTGATTATTGTTTCTTGAAAGCACTGTATCTTTAGATGTGTGATGAGTTGTTCCTTACATAAATCATTAAAGACCCCATTGTCCCAAACACATAAAAACCATTATTTCTAAGTTACTAAGCATCCTTAGCCTACAACCCTAAGGAGTTTCTTGGAGTGATAACAACTTGGTTGATCACTTTTAGTTTTCATAGGAGTGCATTTCTTTGACTTTCATAGTCAGCCTTAGGATAGAATATTTAACAATATGGAACCTGACACTCAGGAACCTCAACATAATATTTCTTATGAAGCAGTGATTGAATATCACACTTCTGAAACCGAGAGTGTCTATATTGGAAGTGGCCATCACATTGAAGAACCAGTCCCAACTTTCATAGAAATCTTTGAATCTTTCGTGAATCCTCCATTTACTGATCCACTTTGCCAACCACTCATGATCCACTGTCCACGAGACACACTGATTCTTATTCTTCTTATTGATTACCAAACAGTTCAACCACTACACCATCTTTTGGTTTCCCTAAAGGACTTGGGAATTCATCCTTTTCCACAAATCATGTAGTTGATACTGCTAGTGCTTCATCCTTACCAGAAATATCGTTGACCCAGGTAACCCCGAATCAACCACTTGCACATTCATCTCCTTTCGCACATGAGTCACGTAACATTCTTGATTCACTATTTTTGCATATGCACACACCAAGTGCCTTGCTTGGTCATTCCATCAATCAAATGGTCGGCAATCAAGTTATTCACACAACCACGGTTGCACAATATACTCAACCTCCATCTCACACATCATAGATTAGTACACCCTACATTGGAGGGCAATCTTCAATGGGAGGAAAACCTTCAATTGGGGGGAAACCTTCAGTTGCAGAGAAACCTTTTACTGGTTAGAAACCTACATGGTTGCAACATCAACAAGCCCTGGGGAAAGCTGCTCCTGCAAGTCCTTCTATCCCTACTATGACTAGCCTATATCCTGTACATCCATATACAAGAGTTGTGAATCCTTTGTGGGCTCAACCCAATCCTGCGGGTGTTCCTTCGCAAGGAAATTTTCCCTATCAATCAGTCAACCCCATGATTATGATGCAACAATCCATTCCACCTTTATACATCGGGGGACCACCAGGTCAATTTCAGTATGTAGGAGGTATATCCGCTCAATCAAAGTACTTGAGTGGACAACTAGGACAACCACTTTACATGGGTGGACAACCTAGGTAGCCACCTTATATGGGAGGACCATCTAGTTTTGTCGTCTCGCCACAACCTGGATATGGTCCTATTGATGTTCCCACAAAATACGATTATCACCTATATTCACATCCTAACTGAAAACTACCATTATTTTCTACATTATATCTGCTAGATATGTTGCGTTTAACAAACAATCCCATCCTTCATGCCCCATTTTGGCCCAACATCCTTTCCAAATTACCCTCCGACATCCTGAAATTCGATGGAAAACCTGGGGAAAATCCTAACAATCATGTTACGAATTTTCATTTATGGTGTTCTTCCAACACTTTGATGGACGATTCCATCTGTCTTAGACTTTTTTAGAGAACACTTATAGATTTGGAAATGAAATGGTAGATTGAACTATCGCATAACTTCTTTTCTGACATTAATTCTCTTGCCATGGATTTTCTGACACATTTTTAGTTGCCTATACGGTATGAGACCGGTACAAAGATTTCGTCCTCACTCTGGAAATCCTTTTCCACCCACATATATGATCACATCCAAGAGTGGATATGATAGAGATGGTTAATTTATCCTCCCATTCTAGACCAACTCCTCGTGGATTGGTTTACAAAGTCACTCTTGCCTCCCATTGTCCACAATGTCGCTATGAGAAATTTTGTTACTTAGGAGTAGGCTATCAATAGTGTGCAGTATTTGGACTTGGTTTACTCCTAGTCTTGCACAATTTACGACCTAATCCATACCACTTCTCTTCCGTCGAACAATCCATCAAGACCTACTCGAGAACCTAGTTTCATTCCAAACGCCAACACTACTTTCTCTCCTTCTCAAACCTCTGAGGTGAATGTTGTCTATTCCACTTCATCTTAGAAAACAAGAGGTAAGAGGAAAAACATGGGTAAATCCAAGAAACCTTATAATGAGTAGGATAATCCTAAGTATGACCGACTAGGATGCCTAAATATCCTTGTATGATTTTTGAGCAAGACCACTACATGAAATAATTCCCTCATCATGAAGTTGTCACTAAATATCTGAAGGGTACCTCCCTGTTGGTTGTGGAGCCTAATTATCTTCCTAATTCAGAGGTCTTTGTTTTCATCCGTGTTTATACACCATGAAGACTTTACAACCCAGAATAATTTACACTCATCCACACGGGGGAGTGAAAGGGCGGTTACCCCCCCTGTGGGGTACGAGGGAAAGCGGGCCCCCGACAGGGGTTCGGGGGTGAATCCCCCGAAGGAAAAATTCCCTTGTAACTGTATATTGTAACTTCATTGTAAATATGGAACATTCATTATAAGGTCCCAGATCTAAAGGTAGAAGTTATGTTAGGGTTTTTTCCCCTAGAAGGCAACCCTCTTTTATGAGGGAAATGTATTGCGGTTATGTATCATAGTGAATATTGTATTCTGAGAGGAGTCTCTGAGAGAAATAAGAGGAAGTTACAATGGGTGTGATGTAGGTTGTATCCCTTCATTTTCTAGATAATAATAAAGGAAGGACCTAAAAATTTCTCTGGTGGACGTAGCCCACAATGGGTGAAACACATATATCTGTGTCTCTATTGTAATGTGTATATTCTGTGTTTTATTTTCACATTTTTTTTATTTTATTGCTTCGCGATCCTGTTTTTCTAACAACTGGTATTAGAGATAAAGGTAACTTGTAGGAAAAGAGGGTTCCTTGTTCGAGTGGGAGCAATGGCGGAAGATGGAAAGTTTAGGGTCGAGAAATTTAACGATCAAAACTACTAGTTATGGAAGATGTAGATGGAAGATTATTTATATTAGAAGGATCTATTCCTACCATTGGGCGTAATAGAAAAAAATCTGACGGATATGAAGGACGAAGAATGGGAGATTCTTGACAGAAGGCTCTAGGAATGATACGGCTAAGCCTGACAATGTCGGTGGCTTTCAATATTTCGAAAGAAAAGACAACAAAGGATCTGATGGATGCATTGGCTAAACTGTATGAAAAACCCTCGGCGTCCAATAAGGTATTTATAATGAAGGGATTATTTAATATGAAGATGTCAGAAGGTGGGTCTATTGGAGATCATTTAAATGAATTTAATATGGTTACTAATCAACTAAGTTCTATAAAAGTGGACTTTGATGATGAGGTCAGGGCTCTTCTAATCTTGTGCACATTTCCAGAAAGATGGAATGGCTTGGTCATGGACGTAAGTAACTTTGTCTCTGGTTCAAATAATTTAAAATTTGGTGATGTTGTTGGTGTTATCCTTAGTGAGGAAATGCGATGGAAAAACACATGTGAGACATCAGGTAATGCGTTGAACATGGAGAACAAGGGAAGACAAAAGGATAGAGGAAAGGGATCAGGGAACCGCGGGAATTATAGGAAGGGAAGATCCAAATCCAGACTTGGAAATATAGAGTGTTGGAATTGTGAGAAGAAAGAACATCTAAAGAAAGACTACAGAGCTCCAAAGAAATGAAGAGATGGACAACAGGAGAAAAATCAGGAAGAAAATGTAATGGGTGATGTGTTACAAGATAATTTGATTCTTTCTGTAGATAATATTTCCGAGTCTTGGGTGGTAGATTTAGGGGCTTCATTTCATTCCACACCCCATAGGAAACATTTTCTAGATTATTTTCAAGGTGATTTTGGACAGGTTCATTTGGGTGATGATGCACCATGCAAGATTGTTGGAATGGGAAAGGTAAAAATAAAGAAAAGCAATGGAAACCAATGGTTGTTGAAAGAGGTAAGGCATGTTCCAGATATAAGGAAAATTCTAATTTTGACAGGGAAGTTGGCAAGTGAAGGTTTTATATCCATATTTACAGATAAGGTGTGGAAGGTCACCAAAGGATCATTTGTGATAACAAAAGTAGAGAAGGTAAGTACATTGTATTTATGTACTGGTAATACTAACTATTCTGTCTCTTTAGCTTCTACAGGAGTGGATACAACACTGTGGAATCATAGGCTTGGACACATGAGTGAGAAGGGGATGCAAATACTTCACAAAAGAAATTTTTTGCCAAATATTAAACAATTTGATTTGGACTTCTGTGAGCATTGTGTTTATGGAAAACAAAAGAGAGCTATATTTCTCAGAGTCGGAAAATAAAAGAAGAGTGAAAGGTTAGAGCTTGTGCATACAGATGTATGGGGACCAGTTCAGGTATCATCTCTTGGTGGCTCTCGTTATTATGTTACTTTTATTGATGATGTAACTAGAAAAACTTGGGTTTATTGCATTTGACAAAAATATGATGTTTTTGATACTTTTAAGAAATGGAAATCTTTGGTTGAGAATGAGACAGGAAAAAGTTTGAAGTGTCTCAGATTAGATAATGGAGGTGAATATTACAACAAGGAGTTTGATGATTACTGTTCATACCATGGGATTCGTAGAGAGAAGACAGTTCCAAGAACACCACAAGAAAATGGTGTGACAAAAAGGATGATCATGAAAATCATGGAGCATGCAAGGAGTATGAGATTGAATGCTGGTTTCCCCTTACAGTTCTAGGTAGATGTTGTAGATACTGTTGTTTACTTAATAAACATAGGACCTTCAAGCTCTTTGGATGGTATAATTCCAGAGGATGCCTGGACAGGTAAAAAGGTAAACTATTCTTTTTTCAAGACTTTCGGATGTGAAACATTTGTCCATATTGATAAAGAAAATAGAACAAAGCTTGAGGAAAAATCCAAGAAGTGTACCTTTATTGGATACAATGTTAATAATTTTGGTTATCGCTTATGGTATTATGAAAATAACAAAATCATTAGTAGTAGAGATGTCATATTCAATGAGAAGGTCATGTACAAAGATCAGTTGCAGGGAAATAAACAGGAAAAAGAAAAACCATAATACATAGTGCTTGATGAGATCACTGAAAAATAAATTCCAAAGGAACCAGAAAATAAAAATGTACAAAAATAGGAGCAACAGGTACCTCAAACTCCTGCAAGTGTTGTTAGAAGATCTACTAGGTTAAGTAGACCCCCTGAAAAATAATCTCCTTCATTGTATTATTTATTGTTGACTGATTCTGGTGAACTAGAATGTTATGAAGAGGCAATGCAGGTAGACACCAGAAAGAAGTGGGAGCAAGGCATGAAAGAGGAAATGGATTTTTTGGTAAATAAAAAGACTTGGGACTTGGTTCAGTTTCCTGTAGGAAAAAGAGCATTGAAGAATACATGGGTTTACAAGTTGAAGGAAGAAGATCAAGAAAAATGGCGGTACAAGGCTAGACTTGTTGTAAAGGGGTTGCACAAAAGAAAGGTATAGATTTTGATGAAATATTTTATCTTGTTGTTAAAATGACTTCAATTAGGACTATTTTGAGTCTTGTTCCAGTAGAAGATTTGCATCTTGAGCAGTTAGATGTAAAAACAACTTTTCTCCATGGGGATTTGGAGGAAGATATTTATATGCAGCAGCCGCAGGGGTATGAGGTCAAAGGGAAGGATAACTTGGTATGGAGGTTGAAGAATAGCTTGTATGGCATAAAGAAAGCTCCAAGGTAGTGGTATTTGAAGTTTGACACGTTTATGACAGAGCAGGGTTATAGTAGATGTCATTCTAATCATTGTTTTTATTTTAAAAAGATAGAAAATGGAAGCTATATTATCTTGCTATTGTGTGTAAATGACATGCTTGTTGCAGGGTCTAATATGCAGGATATAAATGTGCTCAAGAAGAAATTAGCTAATTCATTTGCGATGAAGGATTTGGGTGCTGCAAAGAAAATCCTTGGCATGAGAATAACATGAGACTAGAAAAATCGCAAATTGACATCGTCTCAGGGTGAGTACATAGAGAAGGTGTTGGAGAAGTTTACAATGTAGAATGCAAAGCCAGTTAGTACACCTTTGGAAATCCATTTCAAATTAACTAAGGAAATGTGTTCTAAGAAACAAGAGGAGATAGAATACATGTCTAGGGTCCCTTATTCATCAGCAATTGGCAGCTTAATGTATGCGATGGTTTGTCAACTTTGTACAAGACCAAATATTGCACATGCAGTGGGAGTTGTGAGCAGCTAAATGAACAATCCAGGTAAAGAACATTGGGAGGTAGTAAAGTGGATTCTTAGGTATTTGAGAGGTACTTCTACTCATGAGTTATGTTTTGGAGGTTCAAACACTTTTCTACAAGGATATGTTGATTAAGATATTGCAGGTGATAAAGATAGTAGGAGGAGCACCATAGGATATGTTTTTAATATATGTGGAACAACAGTAAGTTGGATTTTGAAACTGCAAAAGGTTGTTTCACTTTCAAAAAAAAAAGTAGAGTATGTTTCTGCAACATAAGCTAGTAAATAAATTATTTGGTTACAAAGGTTTATGTAGGAATTGGGAAAGAAGAAGGAGAATAACAAGTTGTACTATGAAAGTGAGAGTTCCATTCATCTTGCAAAGAACTCAACCTTTCATTCAAATACTAAGCATATACAACTGAGGTACCATTTCATACGATCCATATTGGAAGATGGAGATTTGAAGTTGGAAAAGATACACACTAGCCAAAATCCTGTAGACATGTTAACAAAGAGAGTAAGCAGGGAGAAACTGAGATATTGCTCAGTTTCAGTTGCTCTTTAAGCATGAAGGTGAAGATGAGAAATTTTCCAGGTCTAAGAAGGTTCATAGTCCAACAGATACACCGGTGGTGGAGTTGTTGAGATCAGTCTCCAAGTGGGAGATTGTTGGTTGTGGAGCCTGATTATCTTCCTGATTTAGAGGTCTTTGTTTTCAAACATGTTTATACCCCATGAAGACTTTACACCCCAGAAGAATGTACACTCATCCATGTAGGAGAGTCTAAGGGGGGGTTACCCCCCCTATGGGGTCCGGGGGGGGGGGGGGGGGGGCTATCCCCCCTGCTGGGGGGTCCCAGTGCAAGCGGGCCCCCGAAGGAAAAATTCCCTTGTAAATGTATATTGTAATTTCAATGTAAATATAAACCGTTCATTATAAGGTCGCATATCTAATGGTAGAAGTTATGTTAGGGTTTTTTTCCTTAGAAGGCAACCCTCTTTTATGAGGAAAATGTATTGCGGCTATGTATCATAGCGAATATTGTATTTTGAGAGAGGAGATTGTGAGAGAAAGAAGAGGAAGTTACAACGGGTGTGCTGTAGGTTTTATCCCTTCATTTGTTGGATAATAATAAAGGAAGGAACTGGCAATTTCTCTGGTGGACGTAGCCCACACTAGGTGAACCACGTATATCTGTGTCTCTATTGTATTGTGTATCTTCTGTGTTTTATTTTCTTATTTGTTTTATTTTATTGCTTCGTGATCCTATTTTTCTAACACTCCCAACCAGTTCAAAAACAACATTTGGTTGCACAAAACCCCACCTCTCTGCAAGAGGGAAACGTAGGTCATTCCCACCATGGGGATGCTTCATTGAGCACCTCTGAGGTGTACATTTTTAAGATGGTTGATTTCACGACTCGAGAAAATACCTATGATACTCCTCCAGAAGATCAGACTAAAGGGAAGGCTGTCGATCAAACCTCCAGTTCCACTCCTCCTCTATCTTCCAATCCTCTTTAGATTGAGAAACCAATTTTTGACGCAGCGTTGTACCCACCTAAGAGCATAATTAGAAAATAGACATTTAATCCTAATGTCCACACTGCCAAAAAAATACAACATCATTGAAGATTTGGTGCAAGCACCTTGTGCTATGTCATCGCTCGAAGTTCTACAACACTGTCCAAGTCAACGTAGAACCTTGTTGTTAGCCATTGAAGCCATGGATCAGGATGAGTTGAGCTTGATTATGTTTAATCTAGATTATTTTAAGGAGAGGGTATTCCACCACTTTTCATTCCAAATTCAAGTTTTGGTTGGTGGAAAAAACATCCATCACATTGTTTTGGATGAGGGAGCCTCCACTTGAGTCATGTCTTTGCCTTGTTGGAGAGCACTGGTTCTCCTACACTTACCTAGTCTCCTACCACCCTAAAAGTGTTTGATGGAAATGGTTTCCAACCTCATGGAATATTGCAATCTTTCTCTGATCCAGATTATTTTCTGCACGAAATGAGAGCGGGGATATAACACATAAATATTCAGAGATATTGCAAGAGAGACAACAATATAATAGAGGTATATCAGAAATATAACAAGAGTCACATATATACAATAATGCACGATTTTTATTAATGAAAGAAATGTACAGAGACTGTAAAAATACAGAGTGAAAGACTTGCTAGAATGGTGGCATCTTATCTATGAGAAGAGATGTGACGGCTACTCGCATTCGAAAGAAGATGATTATTACAATGTGGCTCTAAGGGCCTTTTTAACATAAGGAAAATCCAAAACCCTAACCCGAAAGATGAAAATCCAAAAGGTTTGCGGGCCCCGATGGAGGTAGTTGATATGTCAACTTCCCCGGGGCGTAACTTTTGCATATGATCTTAGTTTGGGGATCTCAATACCTTGTTAGAAAGATCTATCCGAGGACTACAATTTTTGTGTGAGAAACATTGTAGGAACTTCCATGTTTCTCCCCGTTTTTCAAAAAAAGTCGTTTAGGGCCTTAAAATGGCTCCGGAAGTTCAGGACCCAAAAAACTGCTAAAAATAGTAAATTAACAAAATTTCCAGAATTTTTTTTTGAGCCAGTTGGAAAAGATGGGTGGCCACCGATATCCACCTAGATCAATCCTCCCTCCTTATGAAGCAATGGTCTCCATTGAGTTGAGTGCCCGGGGGAGAGGAAAAAGCGTTTGTTGAATCTAAATCTTGGTGAGTTGCTTGCCTTGATGGAGACATCACGTTGTTCAGCATGTGGAAGTCTATCATGAACATGTTCAGGCTGAGGCTATTCAAAAAGTCTAGCTAGATGAGAGGATGATGTGTAGAAGGAATATTTTATTTTTGCTGCAAGCTTGTCGACCTTCTTATGTTGGATAGAAGGTGCTTGGGGCGAGGCTGTAGTGGTTGTAGTGTCCTTTTGTTCCCCTTTTGAACAGATTGTGAAGAAGCTGAATTTTGCAGTATGAGATACTACCTTGCGACACTTTTTAGGTGGAACAATAGTCGAAACTACCTCTGGTATTCTGTATAGATGACCCCCCAGAGAAACAATGACACTCAGGGGTCAAGACTCATAAACAACATGGCTTCTCCACATATATGGCTAGCCCAAGATAACATCACATACATCTAGTGGGGAAATGTCACATAATACCTCATCCTTGAAGGGCTGTATTCCATATGACAATCGAGATTGCTAGCTGACACAGAGATATCGTCCTTGGCGAAGCCACCTGATAATGTATGGATGCGGATGTGGTGTTGTCAACAATCCCAACTGTTTGATGACCTATGCTGAGATGAGGTTCTTCTAGATTCTGCTATCAACAATAAAATGCAGCGGGGTCCCCTTCACCCACATCTGTGAATGAAAAAGGCACTCCCCCTCTTCAGGATCTATTAGTTCTTCTGGTTGAATTGTTGTGGTCCCGACAATAGAAGTGGGGTCTATGTCAATGATATATATTTTACCAGTATTTTCAGAATCAGATTCCGAATCAGGATTCGGCTCCTTGTCTTTGATCTCGACCACCAATGACTGTTTTGAGCGAAATTCATCGGAGTTGTGCCAGGGTATTTTGTGGAAATCACACCATTTTCTGGTGTCCTTCTTCGTCTTTTCGTGGGCCTTCTTTTTCTGTGGCTTGGACTAGTTTTCAGGAGACTGTTTGTTAGGGATGTCTTTCTCATACTTTGGTTGTTACATATTTGTAGACCCGAACTCCCATTTGTTCTAGTGCTTAAATTTATTCTTGATTTTAACAACATATCGATAAGCAGAATCGAGTGATGAGATGTCCAAAAAATCCATTTCAGTTTGGATGTATCTGTGTAGAGCCCCGTGATATTTTAGAACCAAATGTCATTCAGAGTCTTTGATACCCATCTTGGTGTGAAATGTATGGAAGGTATTGGTTAAATCTAGAATTTCTTGGGCCCTCTCTTGCCGCAGTGTGGTCCATCTCATATACTGGTCCTCATAGTTGCCAACAAGGTAATACTGTTCCTTTACTGCGTCCACAGAAAAATGCCAAGTGAGCTCGACCCCATATATTCCATAATCCTTTGTGGAACTTTGTTCCCAGTAAGTTTCCCACCAATTTTTGACACGGGGGAGATATTTGAGGAGTGCGAAGGTGTTATTTTCCCTGTCGAAAAAATTATGAACAGAGAAATAACCTTCTAACAAATTTAACCATTTGTCTAGGACATCTGCATCTATCTGACCTTCAAATAGGAGAATATGAAAATTAACCTGTACCTTTAAAGGAGAGGTTCTTCCAAAGTGGATGTTTGATGAATATGCGCCTATTGCTGTCGACAGGCATTGAAGGATGTGGGAAAAACTCTCCATCATTTTGTCCCTCTGTCGCGTGAGAGCTTGCTCAAGCAACAGATTGATATGATCATCTACTCCGTCGTTTTTATTTTCTTCCACCATGGAGGGTTTCTTGGGCATGCAAGAGATATTTTATTCAAGAGAGACAAGCTCGAGACCCAAATTTCTATACTCGGACCTCGTCGGGGACATGCACTGAAAAATGATCAAGAGCAACCTGCTTTGATACCACTGATCCAGATTATTTTCGGCACAAAATGAGAGTGGAGATATAACACAAAAATATTCAGAGATATTTCAAGAGAGACAACAATATAACATAGATATATCATAAATATAACAAGAGTCACAGATATACAATAATACACAATTTTTATTAATGAAAGAAATGTACAGAGACTGTAAAAATACAGAGTGAAAAACTCGCTAGAATGGTGGAAGCTTATCTCTGAGAAGAGATGTGACGGTTAATCGCATTCAAAAGAATATGATTATTACAATGAGGATCTAAGGTCATTTTTAACATAAGGAAAATCCAAAACCCTAACCCCGGAAGATGAAAAGCCAAAAGGTTTGCAGGCCCCGATGGAGGTAGTTGATATGTCAACTTCCCGGGGGCGTAACTTTTGCATACGATCTTTGTTTGGGGCGCTCGATACCTCGTTAGAAATATCTATCCGAGGACTACAATTTTTATCTAAGTATCATTGAAGGAAATTGCATGTGTATCCCCTTTTTTCCAAAAAAAGTCGTTTAGGGCCTCAAAATGGCTCCGGAAGTCCAGGACCCGAAAAACTGCTAAAAATAGTAAATTACCAAAATTGCCAGAAAACTATTTTGATCTAGTTGGAAAAGGTGGGTGACCACCGATATCCACTTGAATCATGGTCATATTTGGTTCTATGAAATGAATGTTGTCGCATATTCGGTGTTTTCTATCTTATGATTTCCCCGTCGAGGAAAGATTATCATTATTGACCAACTCGAATATACAACTCCATATCTCCACAATGTTGCAATGAATAATTTCCCTTTTCTAGGACATAATGGTTTTTGGAATGTAGGTGTAGGTCTTCTTAAGGATTCCTCACTCATGGGGGGTTTTTATTTTCCTACTCCTCCCACCGCATAGGTTTCCATGTTAAACATGATTTCAACTCAGGCGTGACAATCCTTAGAATTATTTGGTCCTTTGGTAGTACCTGGTCTCGACGATAATAGTTCATAATCTATGTCAAGATCATTAAAAAATGAAATATACCCTCCTTCATTAGAATTAAGTCTTTCTCTAGATCGATTACTCAGACCTTATTTTCCCTCGCCTAGTGAAAATGTTCCCATTAGTAACCAAAAAACTAAATGAGGAAAGAAGAAGAGTGACCGGTGGAAACATCGTTTGGGGGGCATGTATCCAACCTTCAGACATCATACTGGAGAAAATTTGCTAGCTTCTATAATGCAATATGGGGGAAAACTCCCTCTAGAGAAGCACGCTGCTAGGAGTGATCCTCGCTCTAGGGTCATTCCCATTGTAACGTAATAGTTTTTCTAGAACGAGCTTAGTCTTTGTTCTTTCTTGTGCTCATAAAAATATGAGAATAGGTTACCAAGCTCAGTCTTTGATCTTTCTCATGCTCATTAAAACATGAGAATATTTTACCGAGTATAATTATATCTCTTTTTCAGAATCGTAAAAGCTATATGAAAAATGAACTCTTTGGAATCTCCTTTAAGCTCTTTTCAAACTCCCTAAACATATAAATATTGCCAAGTGATCTTACTTCCTTTCACACTTGTTAAAAGGTTTGAAAGGGAGTCTTTCGAGTGATGGTTTATCTCTTTTTCGGCCTCACAAGACTAATTATGAAAAAGGAACACTATAATCAAGCATGATTAGAAGAGTTCTCTCTTGTATTGTTTTACACTTTTTTCGAGCTTGGGAGACTAAATTTATGAAAAATTCATCCATGGAGTCGTATTTAAGTTTTCTTGAAGCTCTTTAAACATGAAAACCTCCCAAGTTTACCTTCCTTGGGCTCGTAAAACTATGCATCAAAGGACCTATATGAGTCTAATCTCCAGGACCCATATGGGACTGAACCCCTCCTTCCTAAGGTTTTTTAAACATATGTCGAGGGACTCATCCAAAGGATGAGGTATACCAAGCATCTGTTATCCTCCTCAATCTCGTTAAAAAAGAAAGAGGGACCCATCTATCTGGATGGGGTAAAAATTGAAGTGGGTCAAGTTTTTTGGAAACCTTTATGGCAGTTATTGTTTTCACCCTTGAACATGGCACATGTTTGCATCTCATCTTACACTTGGGAAATCTGCTTGCCTATGAGTTATACCAATTCCACGTGTCTCCATACTTTTTCGTCCAGTTGAAGAGTGATCTTATTAATCATCACATTACGTTCTTGGTACTCGTTGATTCAATGCTTCTAAGTAAATTGTCATGCCTCATCATGTTCAAGAGAAATTTCACTTCAAACCATCCATATGTATTGCTACCATTTTCCATTTCCCATGTCAGTCCAAACTCATTTGATTCACCATCTTACATCACTTTCTTGTGTCATTTTTGTGTCGATTGTTGTTCCTAATATTACACTTAAGGATTAAAGAGTAATGTCAAGGCATCAAGAATTTAAGGAATGTTTTAAAAGGTGATTTTTCCTCCATTAATTATATGAGAATTAACCCTTAAATGAAATTAATAACTGAACATGACAAAGGCCGTGTTTCATCATCTGAGTTGAGTAATAAAATCAAGTGGTGCGAGAGAAAATTACAAAACTATTAAACAAAATGAGGCATAAATGACAGATGAATCTTACCTTGTTTACAATAGAAGAAAATATAGAATGCACCCTTGAAAGGATACAAGATACAGTGATCCAAGTAGCTTGCAGGTCTTGTATTTACTAATAACAAAGACATAGGAAAAACTTATTTATTATCAAATAACCGATGAAACGTGATTACAATAGATGTTATACTAAATTGTAACCACTCACTTATCAAGGAGTAACATAAAGAAAGATAGAGATATGGAATACAAAAGAAGCACATAACTCAAATTGCATAAAATTTGGAATCCTTGTCTGCACTTGTATTAATACTCAAAAAATGCTGAGTTTTCTTAGTTACAATACGACAAGAAGAAACATGTGTTAAGTCTTTGAAGTATGTATTTATAAAAAAAATATTCTCAACCCTAAGCGGTTGGAATTCTCCTTATTTATAAAACAGTAAATATTACAATATGTGAAATTTGAAACGCTTCACTTGTATCTCCCTTGTCTCTTCTCCATGCTGGAAGAGACGTTTCTCCTTATTGTTCTCCAACTCAGAAATAGATGGTCTCTAATCATGATCTGAGTACATGATATTCCCACATCATCTCATTTGTTCCTAGGTGTGCTAACTTTCCCCTGCTCGACACATTGCACACATTTGCCTACGAACTGCACCACCAATCTGGAAGGTTCAGTTGTGTCATTTGCCTCAAAAGTATACAACTTCTTTTCTAAGTGAGGCAACCTATCTTCCATTATCATGTCTTCTGAATATGTAGACTGTAGTTGCAGACTAAGACCAACTATCCGTTTATGAATATGGGTAATATCAATTTGTTTCAACTGCAAGATTTCAGCCCGAGCCTCTTCCATGTTTGTCTTGAAATCAAGTTGATTTTTTGCTATGTCAACTTGCGCCAGGACCTCAGAGATATTATGTTTTTTGAGGCCTAATGACTCTTTGTCGAGTGAATGAAATTATTATTCACAAGCTTTTTTCACTTCCTTAGCTAATCTTTTACTTTCAACTATGTTAGCGTCCCAGGTCTTCAGTGTTATATCACCTCTAGTTTCCTCCAAAAGAGACAATATAGAGACCATGGCTACTTCATCTTTTTTTGAAGACACAAATTCTCCTAGAAAGTAGCTCGAGAAGTGATGGCCTCTCTCTCCTTTAAGAAAATGTTATTTAAGGATTGGTATACCACCCAAAAATGGTTTTGCACAACTTCCACCTTAGTAAAAAGGCTTTGTTGTGCTGATTCTAGTTTTTTGTGCACCTCCAGTGCCTGAGCTTGGAAAACTTCCATATGTGCAACCGTGTTTTCAGTTAGGTTTATTTTGGCCTATAGTTGTTTTACCAACTCTCCCTGCTGACTGGCCCATTCTCTACTTTCCTGTGCGTTATTATGCATTTCGTCGACACTGAATTTGAGCTGCCGAATTTCTTGTCTATAACAGGCTCTTATCTGCTCAAAAATCTTATTCATCTCGCTCCTTACATTCTGTTCCACAGTCTTGACTTGATTTTTCAATTGGATCACCAGCAGATCCTTCTACTTCAATTATTCTTTTAGGTTCCCAACTGAATACTAGTTTGTTGTAGTAAAAGCTCCCAGTGAGCCTGCCACCTTTGTAGCGAAGTCTACCTCTTCTAAGGCTTGTCCATCAAGTAGCACCCCGTGTCTCTTGAAAATTTGCACCCTCCTTTTTTTGCATTTCTCTTTTTACCACAACCCTCCTTCTCTTTATAAAGAAGAAGTCATAAGGGGGCATCTCTTCGATTGAAATAGGTGTAAGATATTCTATGAATACTACTTCGCCACTCGGGTTCCCTCTACTGAACTGTAAGGGTGTGATAGATTGGACAGGGTTTCCTATCTCAGTGGATGGTTGTTTCCCGATTGTGTCGGTAGTTGATTTTCCTGGTGTGGATAGTGGCTTTTATTCTCCCTTTTTTATCAAGGCCTCAGTCTGAGATTTAGCTTGATCACTTGGTGGATTTGTCAATGTGGTTGTTGCACCCTTTTCATCACCTTGGTGAGTAAATAAGAGGTGATTACATGCCTAGTTGGGTCTTGCTGAGCATGACAGTTGTGGAGGAAAGAGTTAGGGAAAGAAAAACAAAACTATAAGCAAGAATTAAACTAATACAAACTAAAATCATAAGCATATGGGTATAGAGATAACAAACATAAAAATACCAATATCACCAATGTTTTTAGGCTGATCTATTGATGAAATCAAAGCACAATGAAGAAAGGGGACTATGAGTCCCTTCTTCCTCCAAAGGAAGGCTCTTGGGCCCTCACAAACTTGCTCTCCTTACAACAAGAAAAATAAAAATGGTGATGAAAGAACTCCTTTGAAAATCCACTCAATGGAGAGGTGGATTGCTCAATGAAATGGTGCCAAAGTGATCTTGTCAAGGATGGAGTCCTTAAAACAATCTAGGCAGCATAACATTACATGAAATTCCTTGAGAAAATGAGGTTTCTTCATGGCTTTTTATAGCATTGCATTGGGTTATTGTGTAACTCCTTTGTAGTGTGAAAAGAGGCTCTTTAGGTCTTTATTAGGTCTTTGACCAGCCTACCATGCGGATTCAACTCAGATTTGAGGGTCAAATCGGCTTGGGAGCTGATCCATAAGTGGTTGGGAGGCCGACCAATTCAATAAATGCACCGTTTAGAAGGTGCGCGGGTTTTTGCGCCAACAACCACACATCATGCGTGTATGCGTGCATGGTACGTTCCTGTTCCGTGCATGTGCGTGCGCACCCAACTGTTGTAAAGCGCTCTTCATTTTTTGCACTACTTTGTATAGTTTTTGACCTTTTTGGAATGCTGTGAGATTAATTCAGTGCCATGAATGACTTCATTACTGTTTGACGATGCTGAGTTCTTGTTGCCATGTGCGGACGAAATTTCAGTGATAACAGTGGTGTCTCATTTTTGAGCCAAAACCTCAATCTTCTCCAAATTTTCTTGATCATCCTGTCCATTGGAGCTCCTTGTTTCTAAACTCTGAACCTCAATTTTCTGTGTAGCTGGGGGTGTTTGGGTTTCTCCCTGCAAGACTTTAGGAAGGCCATTTCTTCGGTGCCTTTGTAAATTATAGAATTCGACCAACTTATCTGGAGCCAAAGTTTGGACTCGGCTCAAAACTCCTCGATAGGATCTTTCTCCTTGGAATATATCATCCTGGGGAGAATATTCATGCTCGCATCTTTTCAAATTGCAAAGGGCCATGTGATTTCCCACGATCTTCTGAGGATCGTGTTTCTTGAATTCTATATTGACCAGTTTGATTTCCTCCAAGGCTACGACCTCTACTTTCGAATGGCCAAAATATAACAATGAAAACATACCAATCTGTAAGGGAAAAGTGGGCCATACCTTTTTCTGCACTGCCTTCAGTTCCTTGTTGATTCCCCCAAGAACAGTCTGATGTGCTACTTCACATCACACCAATCGGTTTGGTAGAAACTTTGTCAAGGCATGTGGAGGAACCGAACAATAAAAAATCCTGATATAAGAAAATTTCTCTTCAATATACCAATCCACTATCTTCCCTAGGTTGGTTAATATTTTTTCAGAGATCTTGGGAGGTGGGTACCCATATATAGCAACATGCATCGACACCACCACATAATTGCAGATTTCATAGAATAAATCTTTCACTTTATCTTCCCGTAGCTTTGAATGATAAATATGTATTGGTTCAACACTGGTCAGAGTCCAACTCCAACCTATCAAAGGAAAAGGTGTCATAAAACAAACGACAACCATAAGGTATGCCGACATGTAAAACGGGGCAGGTCGTCCTTTGGCTTTCAACATCTGATATTCAGTGATTTCCTTGGCCAAACTGTCTGATAATATATTGGCCCAATTGAATGAAAAACCCTTGGTAACTTTGTGAATGATCGATATCCATGATAACAAGAAGTGGGCAGAGTTTTCCCTCTCAAAAATTCTACAGAGAATCATGGACACATACATCATATGAGAGTCTAATGATGCAGTGGCGTATATGCCATGGGTGTCTTCTCATGAATTTCTCAGGGCATTCCCACCAATCTTTGATCAAGTCAGGGTAATTATTTACACCTTATGGGCACTCTTCTTTATCGAACTCCTTTAAGAAAGCGATATTATAACTATGTTTGAATGCTGGGGACAATTTGTACATCACCTGTATATGTTCTGGGAGGAAATATCCAACAACAACTTTCTGTGAATTGTAGATGGTCTTGGTCGCGACGTCAACGTTCTCTAGGGCCCAGCCTATCATTTCGTTATATGGCATGAGCCTCGGCAGTGTGGCTATCTTATGTAGCTATGATTGAGCTACGTATTTGATCTTCTTTGTCTGAGTTTCGATCCCCTCATTATTTGACTCTTTTGGATAGTTGTCCAGTTCATATTGTAGGATATCGCATACTTGTGTCTAGGTTTTTATGGTCTCCACAACTCTCAGCGATGTGTCCAAGAGGACATTTGTGTTTTGGCTCAAGCTCTCACCAGTCCCTTTAACCATTTTTTGTGGAGCCATGATAGTAGAGAACTCAGCACTGTGTTACCTGTCATAGAAAATGCACAAAATTTATTATCTCTCTAAGCTTGCTCTGTGAAAAACGCAAATGGAATTCAGAATGAAGTATCTTATTCACCTTAAGTGCATCAATTTGTGTATACCTTCACTGAAAATGTGTTTACTTCCCTTAATGAAAAGATTTGGGCAATGATCCGGGATCTTATTTGAAATCATTTTCCTTAGATCGACTATTAATGCCATTAATGGCAGGTGGTTCGTGATCGGGAAAAACATAGATGAAAATTTGAATTTATCCAAACGATGATTCAACGAAAACTTAACATGAGATAAATGATGTTTAACCTATTAATTAATCATGTTTTACCTTATCTCTTTTTGGACCTTCGGACCTCGGGGTATCCGATAACAACTTGATATATGATTCCCGATGTTCGAAACTACGAATTGATTAATTACTCATTAATTGTCCTTAATCTTTAATTAACCCTATTTAATTCTTAAGACATTTCGAGAGGTCGGGTTTTGTGAATTTAGAATGCGATGGATGGTGAATACTTGAACTCCGAGTGTGCGAAGCTATTAATTATCATTAATTGAGATTATTTTAATTAACCAAGGTTTAATATTTCAGGACTTCGCGTTTCGTAGATTTACAAGTTAGAACTTTTATCATTTTTCCGAAGGGCTTCTTCCGCTAGTGACGTGTTAAATCTTAGGGAATTATACGTGTATATGGTGACAGGATCGAATGCTTTTCACGTATCGGTACTTCAAAGTTGAGGCATGTTAAAACACCTGAAGTATGAAACTATGAAACTCAAAAATCCGAAATTTTCTTTAGTGATTTGACTCTTTAAAGAGTAGGTGACTCCATAAATTCTAAGAGATTAGGATCATTTGATTGAATGGAAGACTTCATAAATGGTGAGAATCAAGCCCACGTTGTTTTTATTTAAACGAGAATGAAATCTATTTAAAGTCTAAAGTTTAAAAATATATATGTGTTCCAACATAGGCTTCATCTAGGGATTGCGTCTCCCTACGAGACGTTGAAGAACAATATACCAAGTGCCTTTATTGGGTAAATGGAGTCATTATTGCATTTCTGTGAAAAACATTCGGAAAAGGATCATTCTGAGAAAAGAGTTTCAACCGAAACTTAGAAAACCTTTAAAACACATCAAATCATTGAACTTCAGTTAGATTAATTGAAATTCCTCTTCTTAAAACTGTATTCAGATTTGCTTAAGATAATCAAAGTAAATTTAGCCGAAATATCTAGTTTTGATCTATTTCGTTCAAATCAAGTTTAAGTGCATGTAACATAATTTATTATGGGGATCCCTCGTTAGTTCATAATGTAAATATTACTAAAAAAGAATTAGATGTTAGAGTATATCATGTAGATTCATATGACAACCATACATATATCATAGTCATTGTTTCATTGCCAGCGAGCCTATTCAATACCCCGGTGAAGTTATCTATTTTTCCCATTGAATTTCCTTTCACCACTTCAATTTAGCAATTTTTCATTTAAATGCCGAGATGAGGGAAATCATTTAATAAATTTCCTTTCATCATCTCTTTTTGGACAAAATGGGAGCAATCGATTTTTCAAATTTCTTTTCACCATTTTCCTTGGACTAGATGGGGGCAATCATTTCATGAATTTCCTTTCACCATCCGTCTTATATTTTAATACATGAAGTGGGGGAAATCAATCTGTATATAACATACAAAGGGTGATATCTGTTTAAGATATTCAAGGAAAGTTCTATCATAATTTTTTAGTATACTCTGAAACTAATTTTGTTTCAATATTCAATACATCTTCACCCATTGAGAAGATTTTACAAGGGATTTTAAATTTTAGGGATCAACCTTGAGCGAACTAGTCAGTTTATAACTAGATAAGAGAGCTAAAGTTATCAGGATTAGCTTAGACATACTTTCTTTTAGTTAATTTGAAAGGGATGTATAATTTTTCGCCTAACATTATTGAAGACATGTTTCTGAGTTTTCAGAGTTAAGGCGAAACCCTTCCTCTTTATGAAGACCAGGGAGGGGTATTGAGAATCGTAGGAAAATAAAGATTTTAGGATGGGCATAATAAAATAGAAAGAATATTTAAAAGTTCTATTGCAAACAAGGTTAATCTCACACAAGCTTATTCATTGATTTTCATATTTTCTTTAAGGTCTTTTTATTTTTTTATTTTAATTTTATCCAAACTCAGAGGAAACTTTTAGGATTAGGCTATAATTCTTATATTCCTTTGGTTGTTGATCATGTGACAACATTTTTAGGGACAAGACTTCCTTCATAAATAGTGGTATCCCCTTAAAAATTTAAATTGGGTCAGTAGGGCAGAAGTTCATACCTGAGATTCTCTTTATATTTTCAACCTAGTAAACTATTTATTTATCACCCGTTTTGAGAGAAAGCTAATGTCCTGAAAAGTGAGTGTTGGATTCAGATACATCCTTATCTCTCAACTATCAACAAGCCTTCTGCATAAAAATAAACATGAGAAATGTCATAAACTTCTAAAGAAAAAGGAACGATAGGTGTTACTTGTTTTTTATATTTATGTTTTTATGAAATTAACAAAACTGGTCCTATCTATAGTGAAAGAAAAACTTACCAAAGAAGTGAAAAAATGTAAATAAAAAATAAAATCAAACTGATATATACAATGGTGATTTGGGATCTGATTATTGCATTAAGCATTCAGGTAGCACCCGTTGATAGGGGCGTTAAAGATTTTCTCATCGAGTTTTTCTAATAAGAATGAATTCTTTCCCTCAGAGGCTACGGCCCTGAAATATCCACACCATATGTGATCAAACTTGCCATGATTTCTAGTCTCCTCTTTCCTAGCATCCCACTTCAATACTAGGTCATCAATAAGAAATTCCCTATCTTTGGCCTTTTTATCAAACAAATATTTCATGTTATCTTGATATTTTTGAAGTTTCTCATCTACTTCGGCCATGTTCTACTGTACTTCAATCAACTGGTTTATTCTTCTGGCAACGTCATTAGGTTCTTCCTTTGAGTCTTACCAGAGATTCATCATAGGAAGAACAATATTTATGGGGAGGACTACGTCGGTACCATATACCATTTGGAAAGGAGACATTCCTATTGATTTTTTAGTGCCTATCCGATTTTCCCACAAAGCGTATTTCAAATGAACGTGCCAAGATTTCTTGTTTTCAGTCAGCACCTTTTAAATTATAGTGATCAAGATCTTATTTGATGATTCATCTAATCCATTTCCCTGAGGATAGTAGGCTGTGGAATTTCCTAGTACAATATTGTACTTCTGACAAAAACTGACCATCACCATGGATTTGAAGGCTTGGGCATTATCAGTAACTATCTTTCGAGGACAACCAAATCTAGATAAAATGTTTTCTTCTAAGAAATTGATCACCACTGAGTCTGTATCATTTCATGTTGGAATGGCTTCTACCCATTTAGTGAAATAGTCTGTGGCAGTTAAGATCCATTTATGCTGTGCACTTGAATGCGGATGGATTTCTCTGATGAAATTGAGACCCCATTGTTGAAACAAAGCTTCTGTTTTGACCGGAATCAAGGGTAGTGCAGGAAGCTTTTGTTTGCCTGAGAATAGTTGACATGAGTTATAGGATTTGACTTTAGTATTCATGCCAGTGAACAATTTTTTCCAATAGTATCCAGCTCTCGGGATTTTATAGGCCGTTTCTCTCCATGTGTGATGTCCTCCACACACCCCTTCATGAAAATAATTTATGACGTTCTCCATTTTGTATTCGATTAAGAATCTTAATAAAATTCCTAGGGGATCCTTCCAATATAATTGGCTATCAATGATACAATATTTTACCGCATGCAACTTCAACATTCTCGCCTTGGAAGGAGTCATGTCACTTGGACACTAAAGATTCATGAGATATGAAACTATGTCGCCATACCAAGCTGAGGAAGAAATTTTTTCTTGAATAAGAGTCGTAGGTATTTTCACATCAAATTCTTCTATATCTAGAAAGTCTTCGTAAGTTTGAAAATGATTTATCTTGAGTGCTATGAAATTTTATTGGGCTAATAGCTTAGCCAGGCCCTGACCCTTGATGAGTTTGGTCGGTTTTACCTCAAGGTCAAATTCCTAAATTTTGGCTAACCATCAGCCTCTTTTTCCATCGTTGTCAGGCTGAACCAATATGTCCTTGACCACGCTAGTTGGTACATAGGAAATCACCTTGGAATGAAGCACATAAGTTCTGAAATATTTGAGGGCTTTCACCATTATGTATGCCTATTTTTCCAGTATATCATATCTCAACTCCGTGTCTCTGAGACTTTTACTGAAAAATGCTATTGGTTTCTTGAAACCTTCATCGTTCTTCTGTAAGAGCACGACCGTGATAGTATGTTCGGAGGCAAATGAAAAAATCAAGAACTCTTTCGTATAATCTGGGATGGCTAGCACCGATGCTTCTCCTATCGTTTTCTTGATGCGTTTGAAAGATTCTTTGGCCTCGGTCATCCGTTTGAACTCGCTGTCCTTTTTAAGCATACCTGTAATCATTTTAACAATTTCAGTGAAATTTGGAATGAATCTTCTTAAAAAAATTATTTTTCCTAAAAAAGACTGAATTTCCTTTTTGTTTCTAGGAATATTTATTATATCTATGTCTTCAACCCTTTTTGAATCAATTTTGATTCCTTCCTTAGATACTATATGACCCAAGAGTTTGCCTTCCTGTATTGCAAAATAAGATTTCTTGGGATTTAGGGACAAACTAAATTTCTGACATTTCTCGAACGTCTGTTTGAGGTGTGCCAAGTGCTCTGCATCAGAGTTAGAAACAATTAAATCATCAAGATAGATAACGAAAAACTTATCTCTTTCATCGACAAAGGCTATGTTCATCGCTCGTTGAAAAGTGGCCCCTGCGTTCATCAAACCGAATGACATTTTTTCATACATGAAAGTAGCCCATGGAGTGGTAAATGCAGTTTTCTCCTTATCATCTTCGTGGACCACAATTAAATTGTAACCTGAAAATCCATCAATCATAGACATTCGGTTAGCCCCGACCACTTTTTCCAGAACCTGATCCATTTTAGGGAGTAGATAATTGTCTTTAAGAGATGATCTATTTAGGTTTCTGAAATCCACACAGAGTTTGATTTCACCATTCTTTTTCTAACTGGAACTAAATTAGCTACCCACTCATAATATCTGAGTGGAACAATATTTTTTTCATCCAGGAGATTTTTTACCTCTCTTTCTATTACAGGCAGAAGTATCGGGTTTATTTGTCTAATCTTTTTCCTGAAAGGTTTGATGCCTGGTTTCAAAGGGATTTTATGTTCGATAATAGTGGTATCATAAGTTTTCAGTTCATCATAAGACCAGGTAAAGACATAGTTATATTGTTTTGGTAACTCAACATATTTACTTTTCATTTTGAGTGGAAGGTATTTAGAAATTTTGACCAGTTTGGGGTTTTCCTTAGTGCCTATGTCACAATCTTCAACCTCTTCGAGCTGAGGTTGCAAGGTAGAATTTATAGGTATATCGTCCTTATCAAATAATATTTCTAACGAAATTAGACCCTTAGGAATTTGATTATTCTTTAACACCAACATGTGATGATTAGTGATCTTATCTTGGAACTTCTAAGGATATTTTCCTTCTTGCATGATCCAAGTAGTGTCATTTTGATTTTCCTGGTCGATGTGTGTTTCGAAAAATTCATCCACCATTTCTAGAAACTACTTGATCTGTTCATCGTCTTCAAAAACCTACCAGTGTTGGAAATTATTTGGTATTGAAGGCATGCGCATCATTTCTATGTGGTATTTTAGCTTCAAGACTTGATGCAGGTGGATATTGGTGGCCACCCACCTTTTCCAAATGGCTAAAAACAACTTTCTGGCAATTTTGGCAATTTACTATTTTTAGCAAGTTTTAACTTTCGGGGCCATTTTGAGGGCCCAAATGAAGGTTTTTCGAGTTATAGGTTATCAATTAGATCCAAAGGAATAATTTATCCCCCAAAACAAATCTCCTCGACGATACCTTTTCAACTAGCTATCACACGTCTAAAACGGAGATCGTATGCAAAAGTTACGACCCCGAGAAGTTGATGTACTCACTTACCCTAACAGGGCCCACATGACTTTTGGCACTTCATCTCCTAGGGTTAGGTTTTTTGGATGTCTAGGGCTTTTGAAATTCCTTCTTATTGTAAAAATTCCTTCATAGCCTCATTTTAATCATCTTCTTGCGAGTAGTCGTCACATCTCTTCTCAGAGATAAGATGCCACCATTCTAGCGAGTCTTTCACTCTGTATTTTTAAAGTCTCTGTACATTTCTTTCATTAATAGAAATCGTGTATTACTGTATCTCTGTGTTTATGGTTTCATCTATGATATATTTCTATTATATTACTGGATATACGTGATATCTCAGTGCATTTATTTATTATATCTCCGCTCTCATTTCATGCCGAAAATAATCCGGATCAGTGGTATCAGAGCAGGATGCTCTTGATCATTTTTTCAGTGCATGTCCCCGACGAGGTCCGATTATAGCAATTTGGGTCTCAATATTGTCTCTCTTGAAGACAATCTCTCTTGCACACCCAAGAAACCCTCAATGGTGGAAGAAAAGAAAAACGACGGAGCAGATGATCCTATCAATCTGTTGCTTGAGCAAGCTCTCACACGACAGAGGGACGAAATGATGGAGAATTTTTCCCACATCCTTCAATGCCTGCCGATAGCATCAGGCACACATTCATCAAGCGACCACTTTGGAGGCACCTCGTCTTTCAAGGTACAAGTTAACTTTGATATTCCTGTATTTGAAGGACAGATAGATGCAGAAGCCCTAGAAAAATGGTTAACTCTCCTATTAGGTTATTTCTCTGTTCACAATTTTTCCAACAAAGAAAAGATCACTTTTGCACTCCTTAAAGCTCTCCCTCATGTCAAACATTGGTGGGAAACTTACTGGGAGAAAAGTTCCACAGAGGAGTCTGGAATATATGGGGCCGATCCCACTTGGGATTTTTTTGTGGATGCGATAAAGGAACAATATTACCCTGTTGGAAACTATGAGGACCAGTACATGAGATGGACCACACTGCGGCAAGAGAGGGGACAAGAAGTTCTAGAGTTCACCAATACCTTCTATACCTTGTGCACCAAGTTGGGTATCAAAGACTCCGAGCGACATTTGGTTCTGAAATACTGTGGGGTTCTACACAGATACATCCAGACTGAAATGGATTTTCTGGACATCTCATCACTCGGTGCTGCTTATCGATATGCTGTTAAACTTGAGCAAAACTTTAAGCACCAGAACAAACGGGAGTTCGGGTCTTCAAATCCACAACAACCAAATTATGACAAAGATGACCCTAACAAACAGTTTCCCGAAAACCAGTCCAAGACACAGGAAAATAAGGGTTACAGGAAGACAAAGAAGGACACCGAAAAATGGTGTGATTTCCACAAAATCCCCAGCACAACACCGATGAATGTTGCTCAAAATAGTCATTGGTGGCTGAGATCAAAGACAAGGAGTCGAACCCTGATTCAAAATCTGATTCTAAAAATACTGGTAAAGGACAGATCATTGACGCAGACCCCACTGCTATTTTCGCAACCACGACAATTCAACCAGAAGAACCAACAGATCCCAAAGAGGGGGAGCGCATTTTTCATTCACAGATGTGGGTGAAGGGGACCCCACTACATTTTATTGTTGATAGCGGAAGCCAGAAGAACCTCATCTCAGCAGAGGTTGTCAAATAGTTGGGATTGTCGACAACACCACCCGCAGTCATACAACATTGGGTGGCTTCGCCAAGGATGATAGCTCCATGTCAACAAACAATGTCAATTGTCATATGACATCCAACCCTTCAAGGACAAGGTATTATGTAATGTTTCCCCACTGGATTTCTGTGATGTTCTCTTGGGCCAACCATATATGTGGAGATGCCATGTTGTTTATGAGTCTCGACCCCGCAGTGTCATTGTTACTTTGGGGGCTCATCTATACAGAATACCAGAGGTAGTTCCAACTATTGTTCCACCTAAAAAGTGTCGCAAGGTAGTATCTCATATTGCAAAATTAAGCTTCTTCACAATCTGTTCAAAAGGGGAACATAAGGACACTGCAACCACTATAGTCTCGCTCCCTGCACCTTCTATCCAACAGAAGCAGGTTGACAAGGTTGCAGCAAAGTGAAAAGATTCCTTTTGCACACCTTCCTCTCATGTAGCTCGACTTGTTGAACAACCTCAACTTCAACAGGTTCATGACAGATTTCCACAAACTAAGCAGCGCGACGTCTCCAACAATACAAGTAGCTCACCAAGATGCAGATCCAACAAATGCTTTTCCCTCTCCCCTGGGAACTCAATGCAATGGAGACCATTGCTTCCTAAGGAGGGAGGATTGATCCAGGTGGATATCGGTGACCACCCACCTTTTCCAAATGGCTCAAAATAGTTTTCTGGCAATTTTGGCAATTTACTATTTTTAGCAGGTTTTAACTTCCTGGGCCATTTTGAGGGCCCAAATGAAGGTTTTTTGAGATAGAGGTTCTCAATGATAGCCAAAGACATTATTGAGCCCCCAAAATTAATATCCTCGATGATACCTTTCCAATGAGCTATCACACGCCTAAAACGAAGATTGTATGCAAAAGTTACGACCCCGGGAAGTTGATGTACTCACTTACCCAAACGGGGCCCACATGACTTTTGGCGCTTCATCTCCTAGGGTTAGGTTTTTTGGATGTCTAGGGATTTTGGAATTCCTTCTTATTATAAAAATGCCTTCAGAGCCTCATTGTAATCATCTTCTTGTGAATGCGAGTAGCCGTCGCATCTCTTCTCAGAGATAAGCTGCCACCATTCTAGCGAGTCTTTCACTCTGTATTTTTACAGTCTCTGTACATTTCTTTCATTAATAAAAATCATGTATTATTGTATCTCTGTGTTTATGGTTGCATCTCTGATATATTTCTGTTATATTACTGGATATACGCGATATCTCTGTGCATTTATTTATTATATCTCCGCTCTCATTTTGTGCCGAAAATAATCCGGATCAAGATTGTAGGTGGCATAAAACTAGCAACTTCTTTTGCTAGGGAGTCATCTTATTGATTTTCTTCCCTAGGAATATGATGAATATTGAACGATGAGATTTTTTTTTTGATCAAATCCCAGGCACAGTTCCTGTATGACCTTATCCTTGGATGTTTGTCTTGATACTGTTGCCTTATCTCTTTTACAATTAATTCTGCATCACCGTAAACTATTAGATTTTCAATTTTCAACTTCCGGGCAGCCTCCAATCCTAATGTCAGAGCTTCATATTCGCATACTTTATTAGTATAGTCAATGTCCCACTGTAGCCTATATGAGAAATTAATTATGAATTCATCTTCGGGTTCCAAAAAATACACTCCAGTTCCGACTCCTTCCCAAGACGAACCACCGTCAAAAACATTTTCTAGACCACTATGCTATTTACATTTTTGTTTGTTTTTTTGATTTTTTTGTTTTATTTTTTCTGTATCATTTTCTTCCGTACTATTTTCTTCTATACATTCATCAAAACCATCATCAATGGATAATATAAAATTTCCTAAATCTTGATATGCGACATAAACCGGATAATTATTTGGGTTCTGTGGGTCACTTACGGTATATGACAACCTTGTCTCTCTCTATAGACGGGTGAATTGTTCACAGAAGGTCAGGATTGTAGAATATGTCATGTCTAATTGAAGTGATCCTCCAAGTTTGAAACCCCAAGACCTGGATAACAACATGCCATATTTCACAGGAACATCAACAACGACTACATCCATGAGAATTCTCTTCACAAGGATCTATGCAAGATTAACCACCAAATATTTTATCATACCAGGACATTTAACTTTTCTTGAATCAAAATAATACAGATCTCGGTATGGTATGGTAACCTCGAGGCCCAATTTCTCCATAATAACTTTGGGCATTAAATTTTGAGAGGCTCCATAATCCAACATACAGTTATGGAGTAGGTGATCATGCATAATTAGCGTAATATAAAAAGGAGCAACAGGGTCTTTAGAATTTTCAATATGCGGGCCAAACATTATAGTAGGTCTATCATCTTCTAAATTAATAGTATCCACATGACTTTTAGTATCTAAAAAAATTATCATTTTGGCTATTTGTTTTCTATACATCGGATTTTTTTCTAATTCAACCAGGGGCACAAGAATTTTGATTTTATTAATTTCATTTTCCAGATTGAAGCCTCCAATTGTCTTTTCTGCCTCTCTGGTTGGGATCTCTATTTCTCTTTTTTATTGTCTATTGATTTGCGTTGCTTTGGTTTCGACTGTCTTTGTTTTGGCAGCATGTGTTTCAGTTGTTTTTGTCTTGGCAGCTTACCTTTCAGCTGTCTTTGTCTTGGTAGCTTGTGTTTCAACTGTCTTTGTCTTGGTAGCTTGCGTTTCAATGGATGTTTGAGTTGCCTCATTTGTTTTATTTCGCGACAAGATCTTCCTTGGTGGAGAAGTTGTATAATTTTTATCTCTAGGCATTAAATTATATTTTTGTTGAAGCTCGACCATTATAGAGTCGACGATTCCTTGATAATCAGATTCTCCCATATTATTTATACTTACCTCATTTCCAAACAATGTTTCTTGATCTAAAGACATTTCATAATCTTGTCTGGTTAGGTGAGGTTCTTGATCGTTATCACTGAGGTTGTCAATATCTTCATCTAACCCCTCAAAGTCTTGTACATCATCACTTTGCATAAAGTTTTCTATTTTGAAAGGAGCTTTGATTTTCTGATCTTCATTTTTTACTGGTCTCTGCTGGACCTGGGGATTGGGATTCCTTTTGAAATATCTCCTAGAAAAAAGATCAGGTTTATCCTGGTCCAATTCCATTCTGGAGATTTTGTTTGATAACTCTTTAATTATTTTAGCCATGCCATCCATTTTGTCCTCCACGGACTTCCTAGATACAGAAGTTCCAGCTTGTTCCCTAAAGTGTTTGGTTTCTTTGGTTCCCGTTTCGACCTTCACTTTTAGTTTACTTGTTGCCATCATGTTTGATTCAATTTCGATGGTGTCATCTTGCATTCTGGTGAGATCAACCGATCTCTTCTCCCTTAAAAGTAAGGAAAAGTCGGGCTCAAAATCCCCTACGAAAGTCACCTTAGCTATGGGCTGAGAGGGTTTGACCTTTGCTGGGATTTTATGGTATAGTTTATTAAACCTTTGAGTGAATTCTAGGACTAACTCAAAATTATTCTTCCTCAGAGCTCTGAATTCCTTCAGATAGTACAAATCATCTTTCTTCTCTCCGCACTGCCTTAAAAAGGCATTTTCTTGTCGTCATAAGATGCTATAGAACCTACCTGAAGCCCTCGAAAACAGAGTCTTACTTGACCTTCAAAAGTTTGTACCAGAAGTATTGAATAAACATCCTCATGCTCAATGATGAGGATATTAGTGAATTGGTCAAAAAAGTTTATGTGCTCTGTGGCAGTTAAATCTTCCACTCTCATGAATTTCGGTAAGTTATTCATATAATTTTATGGTAAATCATGAAGGACAAGGGGAAGGACTAAAGGAGCATATTTGGCTGCCACTTTGAAAAAAATCCTATGGGGGGAGGTGGTGGTCCTTGACCTCCTCCTCCTCCAGCACCGCCTCTGGCGCCACCTCCTCCAACAAAAGCCATTTGATGTCGAGGGGATGAAATTCAAGATTTAAAGAGAGGGTTTTCGTAAGTTGCTAGGGACCTTTCTACTACCTCAGGATGAAGTGAAGGAGGTTATGGAAACTAACCGTTGGGAGGCAGAAAATCTGAAAAGGGGGGGAAAGGGAAATGAGGACTGGGTTCTTTGGATTTATAGGATACATAAACAGGAGAACCAACATGAGTTGAATCAGGGTAAGAGATACAGTCGTCAGAGTTTTCGGGAGCTAAAAAATTTACGTCGGGGGTCAGTGGAATATCAATAAAAGAGGGTATCGAAAGTGATCTTTTACCTTTACTAGTCAAGGGGGAAGTCAAATCGATCTCGGCTTTAATCTCGGGTAGAACCAGCTTGGGGTTTATGGTTTCAGCTACAAGCTTCTCAGTTGATGTATCTTCAAAGTGGCTTTGTGTATAACCTTATTGTGAGGTTGAATATTCAAGTGGAACCTTAGTGTTAGTTTGCACGATTTTGGGTTGGTAAGCCTTACTTGTGGATGCAACAGTCTGCTTGAGGTATCCCCTTGGTTTTAATATCTTTTCAGGATTCGATACAGGCGTATTTTGTTGATCTCCTAGGTTCTTCCTCGTATTCCTTCTACCGAATTCCAGTTTATCTATAGTGGAGTCTCCAAGTGAAAGATAAAATTTAGCCTTATAAATGCATTCAATCTTTGTTCACTATCAAAGAGAGAAACTTACCATGTCGTTCTCCCAGGGAAAAATAACTTCGTTTCTCCGTCCCCGGAAACGGCGCCAAAAAGATGTTGTTCCTGAGATTACACTTAAGGCTCAAAGAGTAATGTCAAGGCATCAAGAATTTAAGGAATGTTTTAAAAGGAGCGTTTTCCTCCGTTAATTATATGAGAATTAACCCTTAAATGAAATTAATAACTGAACAGGACCGAGGCCATGTTTTGTCGTCTAAGTCGAGTAATAAAATCAAGTGATGAGAGAGAAAATTACAAAACTATTAAACAAAATGAGGCATCAATGACAGTTGAATCTTACCTTGTTTACAGTAGAAGAAAATACAAATGCACCCTTGAAAGGATATACGATACAGTGATCCAAGTAGCTTGCAGGTCTTGTATTTACTAATAGCAGAGACAGAGGAAAAACTACTTGCTTATCAAATAACCGATGAAACATGATTACAGTAGATGTTATACTAAATTGTAACCACTCACTTATCAAGGAGTGACATAAAGAAAACTAGAGATATGGAATACAAAAGAAGCACATAACTCAAACTACACAAAATTTGGAATCCCTGTCTGCACTTGTATTAATACTCACAAAAGGATGAGTTTTCGTAGTTACAATACGGAAAGAAGCAGCCCGTGTTAAGTCTTTGAAATATGTATTTATACAAAAAATGTTCTCAACCCTAAGAGGTTGGAATTTTCCTTATTTCTAAAACAATAAATATTACAATATGTGAAATTTGAAATGCTTCACTTGCATCTCCCCTGTCTCTTCACCATGCTGGAAGAGACGTTTCTCCTTCTTGTTCTCCAGCTCAGAAACAACTGGTCTTTAATCACAATCTTAGTACATGATATTCCCACATTGTCTCATTTGTTCCCAGACGTGCTGGATTTCCCCTGCTCGACACATTGCACACATTTGCCTATGAACTGCACCACCAATTTGGAAGGCTTAGTTGTGTTGTTTGCCTCAAAAGTATACAACTTCTTTTCTAAGTGAGGAAACCTATCTTCCATTCTCCTATCTTCTGAATATGTAGACTGTAGTTGTATACTAGAACCGACTATCCATTTATGAATTTGGGTAATATCAATTTGTTTCAACTGCAAGATTTTAGCCCTAGCCTCTTCCATGCTTGTCTTGAAATCAAGTTGATTTTTTGCTATGTCAACTTGCCCCAAGACCTCAAAGATATTATCTTTTTCGAGGCCTAATTACTCTTTGTCGAGTGAATGAAATGCTTCTTCACAAGATTTATTCACATCCTTAGCTAATCTTTTACTTTCAACTATGTTAGCCTCCTAGGTATTCAATATTATATCGCCTCTAGTTTGCTCCGAAAGAGACAATCTAGAGACCATGGCTACTTCCTCTTTTGCTGATGACACAAATACCTCCTGGAAAGTACCTCGAGAAGCGATGACCTCTCTCCTTTAAGAAAATGTTATTTAAGGATTGGTCTACCACCCGAAAATGGTTTTGGACAGCTTCCAACTTAGTAAAAAGGATTTGTTGTACCGATTCTAGTTTTTCGTGCACCTCCAGTGCTTGATCTTGGAAATATGCCATATATACAATCGTTTTTTCTGTTAGGTTTATTTTGGCATGTAGTCATTTTACCAACTCTCCCTACTAAGTGGCCCATTCTCTACTTGCCTGTGCATTCTTATGCATTTCATCAAGACTGAATTTGAGCTGCTAAATTTCATGTGTATCAAAGGATCTAATCTTCTCAAAACTCTTATTCATCTCACTCCTGACATTTTGTTCCATATTCTTGACTTGATTTTGTAATTGGCTCACCAACATATCCTTCTGCTTCAGTTGTTCTTTTAGGTTCCCAACTGAATACTGGTTTGCTGTTGCAAAAGCTCCCAACGAGCCTGCCACCTCTGTAGTGAAGTCTTACTCTTCTAAGGCCTGTCCATCAAGTAGCACCCTGTGTCTCTTGACAATTTTCACCCTCCTTTTGGTGTGTTTCTCTTTTTACCACAACCCTCCTTTTCTTGCTGAAGAAGAAGTCAGAAGGGGCCATCTCTTCGACTGAAATAAGTGTAAGATATTTTATGAATACTACTTCGTCACTCTGGGTTACCTCTACTGAACTATAAGGGTGTGATAGATTGGATAGGGCTGCCTATATCGGTGGATGGCTATTTCATGACTATATCGATAGTTGATTTTCCTGGTGTGTACACTGGATTTTCTTCTGCCTTTTTTATTAAGGCCTCAATCTGAGCTTTAGCTTGATCACTTGGTGGATTTGTCAATGTGGTGTCTCTTTTGTAAGTCAAAACCTCAGTATTCTCCAAATTTTCTTGAGCATCCTGTCCACTGGACCTCCTTGTTTCTAAACTCTGGACCTCAATTTTTTGTGTAGCTGGGGGTGTTGAGGTTTCTCCCTGCAAGACTTTAGGAATGCCATTTCTTTGGTGCCTTTGGAAATTATAGAATTCGACCAAATTATCTGGAGATAGAGTTTGGAATTGACTCAAAACTTCCCGATAGGATCTTTCTCCTCGGAATATATCATCTTGGGGAGAATATTCATGTTCGTATCTTTCCAAATTGTAAAGAGCCATGTGATTTACCATGATATTTTGAGGATCATGTTTCTGGAATTCTATATTGATTAGTTTGATTTCCTCCAGGGTTGCGGCCTCTACTTTCGAATGGCCGAAATCTAACAGCGAAAACATACCAATATGAAAGGGAAAAGTGGGCCATACCTTTTTCTGCACTACCTTCAGTTCCTTTCTCATTATCCCAAGCACAGTCTGATGCGCTACTTCACGGCACACCAATCAATCTGGTAGAAACTTTGGCAAGGAATGTGGAGGAACCGAACAACCAAAAACCCTGATATATGAAAAATGCTCTTCAATATACCAATCCAATATCTTCCCCACGTTGGTCACTATTTTGTCAGAGATTATGGGAGGTGGGCACCCATATATATCAACATGCATCAACACCACCACATAACTGCAGATTTCATAGAAGAATCTTTTTTTTTATCTTACCATAGTTTCGAATGATAAAGATGTATTAGTTTTGAAATGGTCGGAGTCCACCTCCAACCCATCAAAGGAAAAGGTGTCATAAAAAAAACAACATCCATAAGGTATTCCGACATGTAAAACGGGGCAAGTCGTCCTTTGGCTTTCAACCTATGATATTCAGTGATTTACTTGGCCAAACTGTCTGATAATATCTTGGCCCAATTGAATGAAAAACCCTTTGCAACTTCATACATGATCGATACCCATGATAACAAGAAGTGGGCAGAGTTTTCCCTCCCAAAAATTCTACAGTGCATCATGGCCACATACATCATATGAGAGTCTAATGATGTAGTGGCGTATATTCCATGGGTGTCTTCTCTAAATTTTTCAGGGCGTGCCCACCAATCTTTGATCAAGTCAGGGTAATTCTTTACACCTTATGGGCACTCTTATTTATAAAAATCCTTTAAGAAAGTGGTATTATAACTGTGTTTGAATGTTGGGGACAATTTGTACATCACCTGTATATATGTTCTAGGTGGAAAGATCCAACAACAACTTTCTGTGAATTGTAGATGGTCCTGGTCCCGATGTCGACATTCTCCAGGGCCTAGCCTATCATGTCGTTATACTACATGAGCCTCGGCTGTGTGGCTATATTATGCAATTTTGATTGAGCTATGTATTTGAGATTCGTTGCCTGAGTTTTGATCCCCTCATTATGTGATTCTTCTAGATAGTTGTCCTGTTCATATTGTAGGATATTGCATACTTGCGTCTAGGTTTTTATGGTCTCCACAGCTCTCGACGATGTGTCCAAGAGGACATTTGTGTTTTGGCTCAAGATCTCATGAGTCCCTTTAACCAATTTTCGCAGAGCCATGATAGTAGTAAACTCAACACTATGTTAAATGTCACAGAAAATGAACAAAACTTATTATCTATCTAATCTTTCTCTGTGAAAAATGCGAATGGAATTCAGAATGAAATATCTTCTTCACCTTAAGTGCATCAATTTGCGTATACCTTCACTGACAATGTGTTTACTTCCCTTAATGAAAAGATTTGGGCGATGATCCGATATCTTGTTTGAAATAATTTTCCCTAGATCAGCTATTAATGCCATTAATGGTGGGTGGTTCGTAATCGAGAAAAGCATAGATGAAAATTTGAATTTATCCGAACGATAATTCAACGAAAACTTAACATGAGATAAATGATGTTTAACATGTTAATTAATCATGTTTGACCTTAACTCTTTTCGGACCTTCAGACATCAGGGTATCCGATAACAACTTGATATATGATTCTCGATGTTCGAAACTACAAAGAGATTAATTACTCGTTAATTGTACTTAATATTTAATTAACTTTGTTTAATTCTTAAGACATTTCGAGAGTTAGGGTTTTGTGAATTTAGAATGCGATGGATGGTGAATACCCGAACTTCGAGTGTGCGAAGCTATTAATTACCCTTAATTTAGATTAGTTTAATTAACCAAGGTTTAATATTTCAGGACTTCACATTTCGTAGATTTACAAGTTATAACTTCTGTCATTTTCCCAAAGGGCCACTTCCTATAGTGACGTGTTAAAGCTTAGGGAAGTATATGTGTATATGGTGACTAGGATCGAACGATTTTTACGTATCGAGACTTCGAAGATGAGGCATGTTAAAATGCCTAAAGTATGAAAATATGCAACTCGAAACTTCGAAGTATTCTTTAGTGATTTGACTCTTTAAAGAGTAGGTGGCTCCATAACTTCTAAGAGATTAGGATCGTTTGATTGAATGGAAGTCTTCATAAACGATGAGAATCAAGCCCACGTTGTTTTTATTTAAACGAGAATGAAATCTATTTAAAGTCTAAAGTTTAGAAATATATATGTGTTCCAACATCGATGATGAGAGATACATTAATTCTCTCCTTCAATGAGTCTTTTCCTGTTGAATTCAACACATTATCTGGGAATTAGACTTAGAAACCAATTAGTACCTTGGGACATGCATGCCTCAATGGCAGGCCTCCTTGCTTTTGAAAGTAGGTTTACATCATTGACCTATGATTGAATGATTCCCGAATGTTCGACCTCATCTCATTTATTCACATTCATTGGAATGCACTAAGGTACCTTTGGATTCATTAACATCATTGGTGATTTCTCTCGCACTTGTTAGAAGTTTACATCAATGAACAATACTCAAGTGGTTTCTACCATGGTCGACATCAAATCATGTATTCACATGGCTAGATTCATACTACATTAGGATCAGGATGAAGACCTTGGGTTGGGCGCTCACTCTATTATGTTCTTTTCCCATGTTGTGATGGATGTCATTCAAGCATGCTGATATATATACTGTCACATAGATCCACATTGTGTTGATCCATGGCTATGTTTTTTCATCTTGTCTCTCCACTATGTATTTTTCGTGGCTGCGATTAGTTCATGTCATGGAGGTATGGATCCACATTGTATCTCTGGTGTCCATATCCTTAGTTAGTATCCCCATAGATCTGTAGTGTATTGGTTGGTGGTTGTTCTTTGATACACCTCATATTCTGAGCATAAGTATGTTTGTCTCAGAAATGGAACATATATTAATACTATTTGATGATTGTTTGCAACTTATGCCAGGTTCTCCCACTCCAGAACCCTTGCATTGAAGAATGTGTAAATTTTTTCAGCCATCGGCTTCTCTTATGATATCCCACTTTAGGTTACATCTGTTATACATCAAAATGTCCACATTTGTGTTTCTCACCCTAATTGTCGCATGTGTTGCAAAGTGTGTATGCACCTCGGTAAGTGTCGCATGCACTGTCGCAATTTTCATATGCACCTTCCTAAGTGTCACACTCACATTCTGAGGTGTCTCCACCTCTTGACACCATTAAAACAATTGTTCATGACCCCTAAGTCATATGGGAGGAGAAAACCATCATTTCTAGGTCAAAACACACTTTTTCCTTGGAAAATTTGACCCTTTTTTGAGGATTTATGAAGAGTTTCCCCCCCCTTTCCATATTGGGGATGGTCACATGGCCCCCCCTCTACCACTATAGGGGAGTTCCACTGCTTGGGTAGTGCCCTATATCTTATTGGGGGGGAGAATCATTCTTGTTGAGAGAAAAGGAGTATCTCCCCGACCTTATTCTATGGGCCAACCCTTTGAGATGGGGTTAGTTGTGTTCAAACATCATTCTCAGGATTCAATTTAGGATCTGATCCAATCCTCAAGGATCCATATCCTCAACCATATCCCTCATTTTCTCATGGTTGTTGTTCCTCTCAAGCCTATATATTGAGGGCTTTCCAAGGTGAAAAGGAGGAAGATTTCAGGTATTAAACCATTGATATTGGTAGATTCATGCAAGGGATAGACGAGGAGAGATTGGAGAAGTGTTGCATCATCATCCCTGGTTTGTAATTATTCTCTTTGGGTTCTCATTTGAATATACTTGGCCTATTTCCTTCAAGCTTGTGTATTATTGCATGTTCTTCTCTATTGTTCCTTCAACCTTTGTAGATGAATTTTCTTTACCTAATACACTAGAGTATGAGGTCTTTGTTTCTCTTTGTTGTCGATCACAGGTATCAAGTTGCACTAGGGAGTTTGGAGATCAAGCTTGGATTGGAAGCAACAAGGAAAAACTTTGAAACAAGGTGCATCACACCCTTTCTCCCTATCTCTTTTTGATTGGTTAAATTGAATTCAAATGGATGTTAGTGTGCATCTGTAGTGTTTCTTTCTTGGTATAGGGGTGTGTAATCCAAGGCAATTTTCACCTTTCCGCAAGGGAAACATTTCGTAACAGGAAGAGGTTTGATTTGGCTTGAGGGCGTTGGATCTAGAGAAGAACTTGTTATAGTATTTTTTTCCATACATAGAGCGACCTTCCTTGTCATTCTTTGAGGTTTTATCACTCCATATTTATTTATTTCTAGAGTTGGGCGTGTTTGCTGAAGGAGGGTGCACTTGACCATAGAGATCCAGTGCTTTGGGGGTCAAATCTACAACTAAAACCATAGAAACTCTTCATATGTGATAACCATCCTACATCCTTCATGGATTCAACATTATTTTGGAGTTTGGAGGCCAAATCTAGCGGGGCCAAATTGCTAAGGGGGTTTCTAGTCAGAGAGGGCGCAACTCAGCCAGAAGACTCATGTAGTGAGCATAAGGGAAAGAGATTGATCTTCTAAATCTTTGCATGTAGTTGCTAGAGGTCCAAGGGAGCTCATATCTCTCTTTGCTATTGTATCTTGGAGTTTTTATCATCCAGATCCATTATTCTTCCATATATGTTCTTCTCTTATACTGAGGTCAACTTATACATTAAATAAAATATAGATATGAAGTTTGTGGCTATTTTGATTGTGTTTCCATGTATTTCATTATTGTTTTACGTTCAATATCATTGCAATTTATTTATGCAACAAACTAAACAATAAACCCAAAAACAATCTAAACAAGATATTGGTGTGAACTGTTTGACAAAACCCTTCAACCATAAATATTGAAAAAATGAAAAACTACACATAGATTCACTTGGGGATCTTACAGTTTAATGGAAAACCCAATGTAACACTAATCATTCTTGATGTGTATGTAGGAGCTATCTCAATATGGCAGGGTGGAGAAGGGGAAATAAAATAAGACTTGGGAATGATTGAATAACTGTTGAAGTAAGAATATTCCTCTTAGTAAGCATATGGTAAAAAAAACCGAGGAACTCTAAAACATAAATAAGGAAATTTGGTTCACCTGTAAGCTTGTTGCCCACCAAAATAAATTGGTCAATCAATTAATCATAATATACATATAACCTTTAAAATCACTAACCATTGCTCCATCAAGTCTGACCATCAAATAAAAAATAAAAATAAAAATAAAAGAAAGCGTATAACTAAAAGCAAAAGGAAAACCAAGAAAAGAAACAAAATTCAAGTGAAGCAAAAGAAAAACCTAGTCTACCCCTCCTTTGTTAATTTTTTTTGTCTTATATATATATATATATATATATATATATATATATATATATTATTATATTATTATTTTTATTTATGTATAGGGAAAAAGAAGAGCAACAACTTATGATTCAAATGGGATGACACTTGGCATAGAGGTACACATCATTTTATTTACAAGCAAGACTCATGACATGGAAGACTTTGTGTAAGGAAAACTCATCGACCTGGAAACCAACATATGCATATGGTGAGGGAAAATGACCTATCAATACCCAAAAGAAATAATTACCGTCCTTCAAAACATTCCAACCAACAAGATGAATCTTACACCTTATAATGAAAGCATCAATAGGATCAAGGACTTCAGGCTTATGTTTCAAAGTTTGCATACCAAATATAGAGTCGATAGACTCATCAAACATCATGATGCCATCACTTGAAATATTTTCACTAGGGATATGATCATCATACTCCAAGGAAACATATAAGGGATTTAAAAACATAGGAAGGTCTTTGAACTCATCATCATTATCAAAAAAAAGAGTACACAAACGAGAAGTATGCATAGTAGTATTGCAATCCTCTACTTATTCCAATTGAAATAATGGATTTGAAATAACATTATGCAATTCAATATCTTTATTAACTTCATTAACTTCATGAGGATTTTCAAAAGAAAATTCATCTTGTGTATCAATAAAAACAAAAGGTCTTCATCGATTTGATTTGACCATTCATTGGTTACATCATCATAAAAGACTTTATCATGGAGTGGATTATTGAGGTCAATATCAACTTCCTTTGCATAGTCAACTTCTTCACCATATGTATATGAATGAAATATTTTGGATGAACCATGATCTTGAGGTTGGATTTGTCTATTGGTTTCAAGAAAGGTGGTATTTGGAATGTGAGAAATTGATCGATTGGTCAAATCATATCCTAAACAAAGAGTTGTGGTTTGAGGGTTATGTTCATTATCAAGGCATAAATGTCTGACTTGGATTTCTTTATTGATATATTCATTTGGCCAAGCAATGCTTTTGGGCTGGCAGGGATTAGAAAAAAATCTTCAACCATGTCATCGAAATAAAGGTCACATGAAGATACATCATTCCCTAAATCATCTTTCTTACTTTCTTCAGAATGATTATCATGAAGAGGGATATTGGGGGAAATGCCATATAAGTCAAGACTACTTTCCTTGCAATACCCATCCTCTAAGAATGTTTCATTGGATAAAACATGATCTTTCTCAAAATGAATTTCAAAAAGAGTATCATCAAATGGAAAGACATTGAATAATGTTTCATGATCATGGATAACATGAACATATTCATAAGGGAAAGACTCATTACAAGCCCCTAAATCTTTTGATAAAATATTGTGAGATGCAAAATTATTTTCTTGACTATTCAAGAATAGGTAAGGGTTTGCTTGTTAATCATTCTTATATTCTAAGAAAAATATACAAGACAATTGCACATGAGGACCACTGCAAAAATCACATTGAGGAGGGGTAGGAAGAATTCTAGGCAAAGGTTCAAAGTGTGGTGAAATGGGTGGAGAAGGAAAGTCAGAAATAAACTTTGTAAAAATTATCTCTCCCATCAAATTAGGATTTGGTGGGAGAGATAGAAGAGGAAATAGACCTATACCAATCTCTTTCTTGACCACAAAGAGTAAGAGGAAAAATATTAGAAGAAGTGTAATCATCTTAAACCCCAACATAATGACAAAACCTAATAAACTTGTTAATGTGATTGCAAATTCAAAAAGAGGGAAACCAACCATGGAGAGATTGGTAATCAATTCAAAATTTGGTTTATTCATGATGATGTAAGGTGAGAAAATGCAGTGCTACTTGAAAGAAATATGAACATTAAATACAAAACTAGAGAAAAACCATTGAACGATACTAGAAAGTTTCAAAACCAACATCTCAACCTCTTGGTATATTAAACCAAGAAGAGGCTCACCCTATTTTATAGAATAAAATTAAACATTAGACTCAAAGACTTAAGAATATAAACATGAACTTTTATTTATGATTTTCAATTATTAAATTTTGTATTTTCTTTTATATAAAATGATAAACAAAAGTTAATTTAATGAGAAGATAGTCCAAATGTTAAAGTCAAATATACAAACTAGAAAAAATACTTTAAAAAAGACCAATTCAAATTAATATACATGTTAAAATGATTTTTTATTTTTTTATGAATGTTAGTGAAATCTTAATTAAAACAAAATTTAATTAAGGGCGATGATGGCCAAACTGTTCATCGCAATTATTACAAATTGAGCAATAAGAGCAACATGAGAGTGATATATCCTGAGTGGGCCTAATGGTTAAGAACATGTGTTTCCTCTTAAGAGGTCACAAGTTCAAATCCAGAGGGGGCTAGGGCATGCCCTCTATAGACTTTACCAGTCAAATCGGTAGGCGGAGGGGGGTCCCTTGTCCACAAACAAGGGGGTCTCATACACCAATTTGGTGTGGCTTGGTCGTGACCTTATAAATAGATTATTATTATTATTATCATACAACTTTAACCGTCACACAATAACATCTTTTTTATTCTAGTTCTGAAAATGATCATATAATAGCTGAGGAATGTATATGTATATGGATATGGATCTGCAAACCAAAATATAATCAGGCATAAAATCATGTTGGGTTGATATGCTGACTACAGGAAGTCTCCCAGTCGTTTATACCACACAAGATGTCACAAACCAACTTTTCAAATAGGACCTGTGTTAACCAGATATTTAAATAAAATATAGTGTGCATTTAAAAATCCTTGGATGTTTGGAATCAATGCCTCTATGGAACAAAATTGCAACCATAATCTATAAACTATCACATAATTTTTTTTTCCTGCATTACTCCAACAATGCTTCCCAAATCTCAAATCTCACCCAAAGGAAACATCTTGACAAAATTCTTTCCACCGTAGTCATTTTTTCTTTTGGTAGACTGGATAGTTAAAAGCCCAGAACCCGAGTGCCTCATCAAAAATTAGGTTTTGCAGGGCAGTTTGAGTGAAATAGGGCACATAAATTTAATTATCATTCGATCACTAGTAATGCACATAACACAAATCATGTCACCATGCTTCTCTTTAAGCGAGCTTTGGGATAAAAGCTAACATACATTTCTAACTGATCCTCATGCATATCACACTCTCTCTTAATCATATTGAGCTTGTATTGATTGCAAATATACTCATGAATCATATATAATCAAACTTTATGTTTTTCCTATGTAGTCTCCCATGTTTTTCCAAGATATCCAACCATGAGGGAGAAATTTCGCTAGCTTAATAAGTTAAATTGAGAAAAAGGGGATATGGGTCCTACGCTAAAGAAAAGTCACTTTTAAATTATTAAGTGAAGAGTAGTTAAAGTGACTTTAATAAAATAAAATAAACAAGTGAGTGGGAAAAGACTCAAGTGAATATTATAAGGGAAAAATGAGGCGTCTCTCCTCATTCTTGCATTTTTACAATTGAGAATTTTTTTTCGGAGAGCTCTTGAGAAGAGATATTAGGGTTTATGGAAACCCTTCATTTATCTCTGGTTTTGGTGTTGCAACGATACACCCTAGCCAGACTTGGTTCAAAATCACTCATATTTCGACATTGATTTGCATTGCTAAGGAGAGGATCTCACTTAAAAATCAATCTCTTGGTCATTGGTTGAATCCATAGTGGTGGGCGATTTGTATTGCTAAAAGATTGAGCTTAAATTTGCAAGTTCGAACTGCTTGAAGGAGGAAGAATCTCCCTTAGAAATTTGTGGGCTCTCTGTTGCACACCTTTACTGAATGTTGGGTGCATCTTTGGTTAATAGAAGGGCGAGTTCACTGATAAATATGAGTTCTTCCATTGCTGGACAACATATCCTATTTTTCTAGGCATCATTCTTCAAGCTGGGTGCACTCTCTTTCAAGTATGGGCACTATATATTGAAGCTGGGCACTCTTATTATCATTTTGAGCACATACACTTCTCGTTGGAAGCACATTCAAGGAAACTACAACATTAATCCCTTTGTGAACTTAGTTACTTGCTTCAGAGGGGATGTGCATATTGTATGAGTGAGTATTCCTATGTTTGGGGTCGAATGTATGGAGTTGTCCATTACTATTACCCATAAACTGTTGTAGCTGCAATATATATTTATTTTCTGGGCAAATCTCTTCCACTTACCGATCTGTATTCATTACAAAGGTTGTTGTATACATCATCAACGACAAAAAAAAAAATTACCATCACTTTTGTGGGGGAAACGAACGAAGTTTACTCATGTTCCTCCCATGTTGTTCCTATTTACTATTTATGTCTGTATGTGTTGAAGTTCTAGCATTTTTATATGTGAAAATTTAAAACTTATCAATTTAATCAACAAACATGGAACTTGGAGTCTTGTCTTCAAGAATGAGTGTTATTGTTTTTCTTCTGAGTCTCCTTCACTCAAGATGACAAGTATTCTCTTCAACTTTTCCCCTATACCAATACAATATGCTTTCTTGACAGAAATATGAGTTAGGGAATATAATACAAATAAACTCAAAAATCTCAACCTAGAGTCAACTTATGAATTTTAACTTTGACCAAAGGTTAGTATGATAGTCCTAAACTCAATAGATTAAAAGTACATTTGGATGTTCATAAGAACACAATACATATTCCTCACTTGAGTCTTCTTCTTTGGTTTTCTCATGATCATGTTCATCATCTTCTATGGCATGAGCATGATGTTTCTTATATTTTCATTTTCTGACCTGACCTTTGGAGTTGGGATAGTTTATGGCAATGTGTCCCATTTTCTGACAAATGAAGCATTTGTAACTTGAGAAGTCCTTCTTGAACTTGTGATTATTTTGTAATCCATGAGGTTTCTAATGTGAGTGAACTTCCTTATTTCTCTTTTCTTTTCTGGTATGTGTTGCTAGGGATTGATTTTCTTCGTCACCCAACTTATCTTCTCTTGTTGTCAATCTTTCTTCTTTCTGGGTACAATCCTCCCATAGTCTGCTAAATTTTGTTAGCCTTATTATTTAGCATATTCCTTGAATGAATGATTCCCATGATCTAGGGATACCATTTAATGTAGTCATAACCAAATCAAATTCTTTGATTGTGTCTCCAATGGCTTCTAACGATTCTTTGATCCGAGACACTCTTGTGAAGAATGATTGAATAGTATTTGAACTTTACATCTTCACATTCTTGAGTTGTGTTCTCAAGGTCATATTCTGGTTGATGTTCTTCCCTTCATACAATATGGATAAGGAATCAAACATTTTCTTGGAATTTATCAATGAGGAGACATGGGGGATCAAATGATCCTTGATAGAATCAACAATAATTCTCTTTTTCTTCACTAGGTCCTTTTCATACTTTTCTTTGGCCTCATCTCCATTTGTTTCTGGAACTTCTTCTTTTACAAAATATTCCAGATCATTTTCTTCTAGAATGAGCATTACTCTATACTTACATGCTCAGAAGTTGTCATCACCTTAAAGCTTCTCATAAATCTTGGTACTGGGTGCCATCCTGTGCTTGAATAATATAATAAAGAAATAAAAATTTTCAAAGAAGGGTTTTGTACTTACCAGAGAGTGTTATGCCAATTTAACCAGTTCCATCTTCAATTCTATAGCTGCCAAGACAAGGGTTTATGAGGAAACACTACTTTTTCAAAAATTGAATTCTGGAATTCTTCTCTTAGAGATAGGTGTGCCCTCCTAAGGTGATTTACCTAGTTCTCTCACTTTTAACAACATCCTTCAGAAAGTGGGAGAAAACCCCTCCTATGGTTTGTGTAGTTGTAGGCAGTTGCAGTTTACAAAACTTCGTCAAAATGAGAATCTATTCCCAAGGAAAGATGCACTAGGGTTATGGGAGTATCCCTATGGTCTTAGTTTCCCCAATGAGCTCTTATATACCATGCAAATGGATTCTTTTAGGCCCTCTCTGATCCCATGTTAAAACTCTTCTTAAGCAGTTAAGTGTGTGATATTATTTAACTTTAATCTATTAAAATAGTAACTTCATGCATAAGGATCACTGAAAGAAAGACATCCACAATAGACACAAGTTTATCTTGGGAAACCCTTGTGGGAGAGAAAACCCAACAAATCTTCTTTAATATATATTCTTCAACAAGTAAAATGTCTCTCATAAGATAGATCTCACCAAACAGAAGATCCACCAGAAACCCTAACCAGAACAATGTAGCACACCACTAAACCAAGATAGTCCTTCACCAAGATAACCAAAAACATTTACTGAAATACTCTTCCTTATAATTGCGACACTCCTCCTTGTAGCTACATCACTCTTAGACTTACACACTTGTGAGAGAGTTGTTGATTAAGGTTGGTTGTCATTGATGTCAACCCTTGAAGAAAGCCCGGTAGCACAAAGGTCTTGGTAATGTACCCAAGTTTGTTTGATGACTCATTATTGTCTTGTCATGGTTGATAATAAGTACAAATGGATGAACTCCAAAGTGGTCCCCTTATGGTGAAATCCCTTAAGGGAAGATGCTTTGTGGATTGAGTTATCCTATAAGTATGGTTAGAGAACCCATGATTATTTGTGGAATAATGAGATGAAGGTCAGTGAATTTGTCAGTAAAACTATCATAGATTGATAATTATTGTCACCTTTTCCAGTGGTATGTGGAACGTCACATAACTTCTCATGGTTAGAGAGTTATGGCCATGAGAAGTTGGAGAACCCAGGTTTGGGTAATGGACCCAAATTTGTTTGATGGATAACGGTATGAGTTTTGATATATTTTTAGGTAATACTATTCTATATGGATAGTACATGTCATGCCATTTCTAGTGGTATGTGGAACGTCACATAACTCCTCACGGTTTGAGAGTTATGGCCGTACGAAGTTGGAGGACCCTCACATGTCATCTAGAAGCCCCAAAAGGTCAAAGTAGTCAAAGTGGTTTAAGGGATTTTACAAGGTAAATAATAAAGTGAAGTGATGAGTGTACTATAATTCAAAGTGAATACAAAATAAATTATTTAAATAATAAATTTAATGGAGAAATTAGAAGTGGGTTAACCCTAAAATAAGGAAAGTGGACAAAGTGACCTAGAAGATGTTTTTAAGGAAGCTACTTGGAGAGTATAAATAAGAGGCAAGGCTCTCTCATTTTATATCACACTTGAGAATATTGAATATCTATAGGTTTCTGAGGTAACCAAAGGATATCTAAGCTGAATTTTTGAGGGAAGGTGAAGAAAAGAAGGCTGGAATTCAAGGAAGGATAAATTATTTTGATGATGCTTTCTAAGGTATGTTATTTACAAGCCATCTTACCATTTTCAAAATAATTTTTTTTCTAGAACGATTCAGACTGTGAAATTGCTATGCAATTGAGAAAACATACCCAAGTATCTGTGGTAAAAAATTCAGCTTGTGGGTCATTGTATTTTTGGTGTTACACTCCGTGGAAAATAGGGTTTGTGGCTAGTCCTGAAACTAGTCTAAAACAGGTGTTTCAGGTAAAAACGTCATAACTTCTTCATAACAAATCAAAATTTAGTAAGAAAAATGTGTTGGTTAGAGTACAATATTTTGTATTCTTTCTAACTTTTTCATATCGATTCAATAAATATTCCGTGCGGGGAACACTCTACAAGGTCTCTCTCTAGAATAAGCCAAAAGTCAGAAAGGTATGCCATTTTTTCTATAACTACTTTTCTGAGAGGTTCCAAGTAGTGAAACCTGGAGAAATTACATAAAACACATTGAAAAAAATTGTGTATCAATTTTAGATCTTTATTCATTACAGGTACAAATTTATGATTATTTCAAGTTAGGGTTGTTGACTAATCCAAAACTAGTCATGTGAGACTAAAGAAAAGTTTGATGTAAATGCCAGTCTCTTGTTGTTTAAAGTTAAGGAAGGTTTGTAGGTATGTTATCATATACACTAGGTCTATTATAGAGTTATAAATCATATCTAGATGATGAAATTGATGAAGGCTTTTGGTTGAGGTACAAGTTGGGTACATGGTTGAGAAACGTAGTTGATGAGTTGACACATACATGAGGTGTATAGTTGATGATGTTGGTACATATTTATGAGTAATAGTTGATGAGTAGTTGAAACATGATTGGTACATACTTGGTACATGGTTGGTTGCACTTGTTTATGGTACAAGTTGATTACAGATTGTTTGGTACAGGTTGGTGCATGGTTGATGCACTTGTTTATGGTACAGGTTGATTACAGGTTGAGGTACAAG
>ML781192.1:256307-278765 GCA_009831015.1 Picea engelmannii | reverse complement strand
ACTCCTCACGGTTAGAGAGTTATGGCCATGAGAAGTTGGAGAACCCAGGTTTGGGTAATGGACCCAAATTTGTTTGATGGATAATGGTATGAGTTTTGATATATTTTTAGGTAATACTATTCTATATGGATAGTACATGTCATTCCATTTCTGGTGGTATGTGGAACGTTACATAACTCCTCACGGTTTGAGAGTTATGGCCGTACGAAGTTGGATGACCCTCACATGTCACCTAGAAGCCCCAAAAGGTCAAAGTAGTCCTAGAGGTTTAAGGGATTTTAGAAGGTAAATAATAAAGTGAAGTGATGAGTGTACTATAATTCAAAGTGAATACAAAATCAATTATTTAAATAATAAATTTAATGGAGAAATTAGAAGTGGGTTAACCCTAAAATAAGGAAAGTGGGCAAAGTGACCTAGAAGATGTTTCTAAGGAAGCTACTTGGAGAGTATAAATAAGAGGCAAGCCTCTCTCATTTTATATCATACTTTATAATATTTAATATATATAGGTGTTTGAGGTAACCAAAGGATATATAAGCTTAATTTATAAGAGAAGGTGAAGAAAAGAAGGCCGGAATTCAAGGAAGGATAAATTCTTTTGATGATGCTTTCTAAGGTATGTTATTTACAGGTCATCTCACCATTTTCGAAATAATTTTTTTTTCTACAATGATTGAGAATGTGAAATTTCTATGCCATAGAGAAAACATATCTAGTTATCTATGGTAAAAAATTCAGCTTGTGGGTCATTGTAGTTTTGGAGTTACACTCCGTGGAAAATAGGGCTTGTGGCTAGTCTTGAAACTAGTCTAAAACTAGTGTTTTGGGTAAAAACGTCATATATTCTTCCTAACGCATCAAAATTCAGTAATACCAAATGTGTTGGTTAGAGTACATTCTGTGGTATGCTATGTAATAGTTTCTGATCGATTCAACAAATATTCCATGTGGGGCACGCTCTACAAGGCCACTCTCTAGAATAAGTTAGAAGTCAACAAGGTATGCAATTTTTTCTATAACTACTTTTATGAGAGGTTCCAAGTAGTGACACCTGGATAAATTGAATAAAACACACTGAATAAAATTGTGTATCATTTGCAGATCTTTATTCATTACAAGTACAAAGTTATGATTCTTTCAAGTAAGGGTTGTTGACTAATCCAAAACTAGTCATGTGAGACTAAATAAAAGTTTGATGTAAATGCTAGTCTCTTATTGTTTAAAGTTAAGGAAGGTTTATAGGTATGTGATCATATAAACCAGGTCTATTACAGAGTTATAAATCATATTTGGATGATGAAATTGATGAGGGATTTTGGTTGAGTTACAAGTTGGGTACATGGTTGAGACAAGTAGTTGATGATTTGGCACATACATGAGGTGTATAGTTAATGATGTTGGTACATATTGATGAGTCATAGTTGATGAGTAGTTGACCCATGATTGGTACATACTTGGTACATGGTTGGTTGCACTTGTTTATGGTACAGGTTGATTACAGATTGTTTGGTACAAGTTGGTGCATGGTTGATGCACTTGTTTATGGTACAGGTTGATTAGAGGTTGAGGTACAGGTTGATGCATGGTTCAGGTTTATTGGTACACATTTACAATGGTATATCTCACAGTGATAGTGTGAACGTGGTTCCATCATTATACTTCTACTTCAGGGAAGTTGGACGGGGCAAGGACAAGTGGTTGTAGCCACCTTCCGGTCGTAGCCAGAGAACATAGGGGGTTGTAGCCTCCTTCTAGTTGTATCCAGAAAATTGGGGAGTTGGAGCTTCCCTCAGGTTGTAGCCTGAGAATATAGGAGGTTAGAGCCTCCTTCCAGTTGCAGCTGGAAAACAAAGGAAGTTGGCGCTTCCAATGAATGTAATTATTCAAGACATATAAGAAAAAACATTCTGTGGTTTTCTCCCACTTTGGGTTTCCACGTAAAACATTGGTGTACTGTGTATGTGTATGATTTTTCATTTGTTCATTGCTTATTTACTCTGTAGTTATTGGATGATAATGCTTCATTGATATAACACTTGGATTATATGGTTAAAAAGGATTAAATTTCTCTATTACCGATTCACCCCCCCTCTCAGTAATCCAACAAGATGTTGTGTGTGTATAAAATCCAAATGAGGTACTAGGCCTCTTATAAATACAAGTTGGATTTCCTAGTAATAGGTCAGGGCCAACCTATCCACTTTAGCTTTCTATTTTACATTTGACTTGTCAAGGCACAATAGGGTCGACTTTTACAAATGAAAAATAGGGTTGACTTAACAAAAATAATATAACAATTTGCTTTAGGATTTTTTCTTGGTCAAGTATAATAAGAATATCTTTCGAAGTTACTCAATATTCAATACAAATAACCATGGGAAATTACACGTTGAAAAATGATTTCTTTGTGGTGGATGTATTGGAAACCAATGTAGTACTCAAAGTTCAGTGGCTTTAATCCATTGGGAAATACACTATTGATCATAGGACAATGGAGATGGAATTCACGGGTCTAGATGGTAAGAAGGTAGTCTTATGGGCCATGCACAAATACCCACCAAAGGTGGTATCATATAATAGTATGAAGGCAGTGATGCAGCATGGAGATATAGAATGGGAAGTTGAGTGCTATATTTCTGACAGAGAGCCACCTGACCATCCTTGAAAACATCCATATGACCTTCAAGTATTTCTTCACAAACATCAAAAGGTTTTTGGTGACATTCCTCCCAGTGTACCTCTAGATAGAGGATTCGAGCATGTGATATAATTATAAGGGGTCCAAGCATTCATAACCAACCCCTACTATCATCCCATAACTTACAAAGACAAGATTGAGAAAACTATCAAGGAGTTTCTCAAGATGGGTCTCATTCAACCTAGATCTAGTCTGTTTGCTTCTTCAGTAGTATTGGTAAAAAAGAAGAATGGTACCTTGAGAATGTGCATTGATTACCGAGACCTTAACAAGAATACCATAAATAACATGTACCCAATTCCAAGGATCTATGAGTTGATGGATGAGTTGAGGGGAGAAAAATATTTTTCCAAAATTGATCTTCGTACATGGTATTACCAAATCAAAGTTTGAAAACAAGACATTTCGAAGACCATTTTCTGATGCCATTATGGGAATTATGAATACCTATTTATGTCATTTGGGCTAACCAACGCTCCTTCTACATTCTAGTCCTGCATGAACCACATGTTCAATAAACAACTGTGAAATTTTTTGTTGGTCTTCTTTGATGATATTCTTATTTATAACAAGACTTGGGAGGAGCATCTTAGGCATCTCGATGAAGTATTGTGGATTTTGGAGGAATGCCAACTCTGCACAAAGGATTCTGTTGACAAACTATTTTGACTAGGGGTAAAATTCATGTACCATGAAGCTATGTACCATATGGTACAACATATTGTGAATACTTATGGCTCAGCAGGGAAAATTCCCCCTCCCCCCCCAACAAGTCTTTTTATGTAATCAGAATGTCCACACCCTTGCATGGGATAATAATGTAATAGGTTAGCATGATTCATTTTTTAGTTATTTTTCTAGGACTTTATCATTAACAAAGTCCTTTCATTGAGTGTTTTTTTTTCCTCAGGTAATTAATCTTTCCTACCAGACAATTTTAATTATCCTTGAGTTTTTCACTCACAAAATCCTCCAAAGTGGTGAAAGGCATTATAATGATCAATCCCAAGGGGTATATAAGGTTTAGTAATGTTGTAAATTACCATGTTATACATCTCCTAGATTCTTGCGGAATTCCGTTAAGTTTTGATAGGTTTTTTTTAATTATTAAAATTTTCCATTAATTGGAAATTTTAATTATTTTTGATGTAAAATGTAAAAATTAGTCCTTGTGGATTTTTTTTATAGGGGTTTGAGTATTCAAATAAATTGGAATATGAACCCCTACACCCTTGTACCAAGTTTCAGCTCAATTGAACACATTTTTCTAGGTCATTGTCCATGAGGAGTCCAAGTCAGTCAAAAGTCCGCAAATAATTGGCTAAATTAAAAAAAGCCAAAAATTGTAAAAATGTCTAAATTCATGAGAGAGAGTGGTGAAATGATTTCTAATGTATTTACTAAGTTGGAAAAATTATTTTCCACTTAAAATACCCCCTCATAACAAGCCAACAACCAAAAGTGAGCCTCCCTAGTGAAAAGTGCACCCCCCCCTTCGTCATGAACTTAGGGAAAAGTAAAAAGTTAAAGTGAAAAAATGTATAAAACCATAATTTCACACTTTATATAGCCTAACCTCATTTTTGGTAAATCAAAAAGTGTTTCCCCCCTTCACATCTCACCCCTCAAACCCTAACTCACTACCAAAACCATAAAAGTTTTTCTTCCTTGACTTTGTCTCATTCCCTTCGATGAATGCCACTTGGAGCTCATCCAAGTGGGGTCTTTCATCTCTCCCAAGTATAAAATAATGTCTACCCCTCCTCATTTCTACATCTATTCTCACTACAACTCTACTATGCCAAAATCTCTCCCATTTCTTTCTCATCCTCTCCCACTTTCTATCATGATTCTTGGTGCCATTGGGAAAATCTTATCTTATCTAATAAAATATAAGCATTGGAGGATTTATTGTGTCTATTGGAGTATTCTTGGATCCATTTTTTGTTGTTTATGAGGTAATATTGCTGCAATCTATTTCTTTTTCATTTCCTTGCTTACATTTTATTTGAAGACCTAGACAAAGTATTTTTCCTGGGATAGATTAATAGTAGTCTTACTATTTGTCTTTGTGAGTTGTTTCTAATTAATTTGGAAAGTATTTTGCAATTTGTTAGATCACTCTCACCTTCTTTTGTATTTTGTAGCAAGGGTTTACAAAAATCAGCAGGTTACCAAAGGCTTGGAGGAGTGTATTTCAAATCTAGAAATCCATATTTTTTAGCCATCCAAAGATTTTCTATTTTCTGTTTTTATTTCATCCATTTATCTATCAGTTTTATCTTTATTTATTTAAAAATATGCATTCTATTCTTTCATTTTTATGTTCAAATTTTTTTGTCTCATTATTTCTGTTCATTATTATAATCTAAAATAATATTTTCTAAGTCGTTTAAGCAATTTCCAACAATAATATCTTGTTATTTTTTGCAGATTAAAAGAGGATTTATGCATCTTTTTTGTCTCAAGACACTCAATGAGACATCCAAGGGTCTTGGTACCAAGCCATCTTCTCTACTTCACTTTCTAAACAATTGCAAGCATTTCAAGAGAGTCTCTTGGGATTGCATTCTTTCCACTATAATTTCTATTGTGTAAAGTGTAAATAATCTTTCAATTTTTGTCCACACCTTGCAAATAGATTGGTTATGCCATCCATGCAATATCATGAAGCCTAGGTTTAGATTTAATTTTCTGCATTTCTTTAATTTTACACACCTTGGCCAAAACTAATAGGCTTGTCCTCCATCTTGTGCCATTGTTGTGAGGTTGTAATTTATTTTTTAAGTCATTTAAAATTTATTTCTCCCACACTTTGTAAAAAGATTGGCCTAGACATCCATGCAATATCGTGAAGGCTAGTCTAAATTTATTTTGTACAAAGTAATCAAAATTGTTCCCCGCCTTTGCCTCGTATTCCCTCCCCTTGACACTTTGTGGATCTAGGGCAACTAAGAAAGGGAAAATGATTGAGAGGCTAGAATAATTAGGCACCCAAATTCATATTTATTCTACCACCAAAAATGGTGACTTGGGATGCTACAAGGGATTGAAGTTGGGGACAAATTCAAAGCACTACATGCCCTCCTTTCTTGAGCACCCAAGCATTTCGGATTTGAACCGTGGAGCTAGGGAAGGATGTTGTTTGTCCTTATCGAGTGCCCAACACTTCCTTTTGGTTGAAGGGATAGGGATTCGAGGTAGTCACATAGTTTAGGCTTGAATCTATCACACTTAATTCCCCCTAACTCAAGAGAGACCTAAAATTTGATAAAATCAACCAACACAACTTTCACAACATTGGTATCTCAAGTTTATCTTTCAAGCAATTTTACTGTTTAAGTTGTGTAATTTACTTTCCATGAAATTTTACTTATAAAGCAAGTTATTTTTTCAAGAACTTTACTTTGCAACAATTCTCTTGTGAATACTTGTTAAAAGCACTCTTTATTTATAACATTCTTTATTTATCTGAGCACAATTTGTATAAAGTTATTTTTCATTGTATATATCTCATTATATCATTCATTCTTGTGTAATTGTACCTTTGTTATATATCTCATTGAATCCATTGTGGTAATCTTTAGGCACTAGTTTAATTGTTGTTTTAAATAAAAGGTTTGCTTGTCATTGAGGAAATTGCACCCTTGCATTTGATTCTTTCATTGGGTTTGGTTTCTTAAAAAATTAATTCATTTAACTCCTATATCATTAATCAAACTTCATACAATTTAATAGGGTCTACCCCCCTTGTCTTCCCTAGGAGTGAGCCTAGACAGAAGAAGTCTAGATCGAGGTGACAATGGGTCTGGACTTAGGCTTGTGCCTCCAAGGACACACCAAGTGGGTTGGAGATTTCTGCATGTTTGTAGGTTTGTATAAGGATGGTAACATCTTAGGTGCCATTGCGGGGGTCAAGTCTATTGTCCTTGGTTAATTGACAAACTCTAATTAATTATTTAAAAAACTAAGTAATAAAACTTTCCTTAAAGTTTTTTAACTTGAGTTGGGTTATTCAACATTGTTTAATCTCCAAGTGGTGAAACCATTTGATAACTCTTTGAGGTATCCTACTAGGAGAAATACACAAGGGGTGGTTTATTTCTTTCCTGAACCTAAAAGGGTGTATAGGAGGAGAATAAAAAGACTAGCTCCTCGTAGGTTATTTGAAAGTCGTGGAGAAGAATCAATCTCTGATATGCATCTCTTGTTTTCACATAATAATCCTACAACACCTAATCCTACAATTTTTTTTTTTCCTTTTTGTTTTTTCCTTGTTTGATGCTTCTTGTTTGTTTAGAATAAACTTGGTCATATGGTGACTCCACCTCAAAATAATTTGACAAAGTATTCTTCAAGAATGAACTCATAACTTGCTTAGCTTCATCCTTGAACTTGGAAGGGTTTTTGGAGGAAGTTAGCCAAGTTTTCTTCTCGTAGGATCCTTAATAATATTTGGGTCCCATTCCTTTTCTGTAGACCTTTTATTTTTCAATGGATCTAGATAATTTTTATAATCCTATTGATTTTTCAAGAATAATTGGTTATCCTCATGAACTGCTTGAAGTAGCCATTGAAAACTTGTCTGGTTTTTGTAATAATGGTGATGCTATTTTTCACATCAAAGCCTTTGGGCGGTGTATTAGTGAGTGGTGTGATCCACATATTCATGAGGATGTTTTAATGAAATTTTTTGTCTTGAATCTTATTGAGGAAGATTCTTATGATTGGTTTCATGATTCAGATGATTATGAGTTTAAGACCATACAAGATTTGATGCATGCATATTTAAAGAGATGGGGGGATGAACAGGTTGAAACTTATAATGAATTGGTTGATGCTTTTATGGAAAAGTGGAAGGAGAAGGAACCTCCAGATATAAAAAAAAGTCATTTCATATATTAATATGGATGATCCCATCAAAAAATTGATAGAGGATCTTAAAACCAGAAAATTCATTGGTGTAAATTAGTTAAGAATCTCGAAAGCTCACCTAATTGTTAGTACAAGAAATTACATTAGATATTCAGATCTCATAGAACTAGAGATTCACAGTGAACAAGAAAGGGAATTCCACCTGGAAATGTCAGATGAGCCCATAAATGAGTCATTGATTGATCAATTGGATTGCATCACTATAAGACTAGTCTTCTTCTCAGGATCTCAGTTTCCTAGTCGCTGTTGTAGTCATTTTTGAAACTCGAGTTTGTATTTGAGTTAAATACTTTTATTTTGTTTTATAATTGGATTTTTAAAACATAAATATATATATATATATATATATATATATATATATATATATATATTTCTTTTATCATCTTTTATTATTTTTTTCTTTAGTATAAAGAATAAGAAAACGAAAACCCTAGTTTTCTCCTAGTTAGGTTTCTTTCTTTTTGTTGCATTATTTTTCTTTATATTTGGAAAATAAAAAAGATATTGGCATATGATTTTATTTTCTTCTTATATTGAAATTATTTCAAAGAAAAAATAACAAATAAAATCCCTGTGTTTGATTCTTTTTCTTTTCTCAAAAGGTTGCATTGTGCATTTTGCATCAGAAAGAGAAAAAGTTGCATTTCAAGGTTTGAAAAATTGTTCATGCTTTTTTATTGTTTGAAACTCTTTTTCATTGAAGAATTAGTGTAAAGTTTTCTTTGCTAGTGTTCTTGTAAGTTTCATTTTTGTAATAGTCTAAAAAAACATTAGTTCCACTTCCTTATCCCTTGAGTAAAGAACAACCGCTAAAATGAATGTTAAATTTAAAATGTATTAGACTTTGTTTTTAGCGTTCACAAATAAGTTTAGGGTTAAGGAATTGCATTAGGATTGGAAATATAATTATCCAATTCTGATAAAAAACATAGGAGTCTAAGATAGGGAGATTCAAATCCAATTATCTTATAAGTATAGCCGAGAGCCTCCTCTAACACAGGAGTTAAAAACGAGGTCACGCAAGGAAATTTTGAGGATATAACCCCTCTAAGGCTTGAATGAGTGTTGTGGAGAGATATATTTTGGGGATTTAGTTAGTTCCCATACCTCCCTGAGGGATGAAGCTTTTGAGGATTCGATATTTTCTACCCTTTCCATATGTTTGATCTCGATTGTCGATTGTACCCTCGAGACACTGACTGGGAGTTGGTATACTTAGTTGATTTTTCTAGGTATATCAAAGGTGACTACGGGGGGTTTTCCATGGTACCTGAGGAAAACATTATATCACGCTATCAATACCCCTTGAGGTTTCCCTATGAAGAGAGGTTTGGTTTAACTAAGTAGGGATGGTAAGTGGAGGTCAAGATAACTTATTCTCACTCCTTCATTCACCAGTCTCGAGCCTTGATTAACCCATGTCGGTTTTTGGAAGGTCCCTTTCCACTTTTTTCATTAATTTGGACTCAATAACTTATCCACCTGGACTAAAGTTTTGGAGATGTTGTTTATTTGTGATGTTTCTCTTAGGAATTTTTAGTGGAGTGTTTCTTTGTAGAGCTGGCCTTAGGTTGTGTCTGTATCACTTCTTTTGGATCATTTATTCAAGGTGGTTGATCAACCGCTCCACTGGTCAGGAAGGACCCCTGATATTTCTCTTGAAAGTATGGAGCCGCCTCTTAGGAGGCATGGGATTTTATATCACTAATTCTCCAGAGTCAGTGTGTGAGAGATTTTCATACATGAACAATCCCACAAGGGATGAACCTGGGCATAAGAATGTCATGGACAAAGTTATTGAGGATACTAACCAAGGGACCCCTGCCTTAGGGGATTCTTGTGCTTTTCCATTCTTTGGAAATGTTGGTGCCATATTTATGGCCACTTTGAACGTTCTTGAGTTAAATGTTGGACTACCGGTTTGGTTGTGGACCACTATGAATGCTCTGAATTCTCTTGATGCTTCTCATATAAGAACCTTATGTCATGGACATCGAATGGATGTTGATCCTTTACCTTATGAGTTAGTAAAGTCTACTTCTCCTCCTTGTCCCTCTTATGGTGAAAGTCCCACTACAAGTAACTAGAAGTCTAAAAGGAATCAGAAGAGGGAAATTAAGATGAAGAATAAGTCGCCAATCTCTACTAGTCATGTTGGAGATGTTCCCTTAGCAACCACTAGTCATTCTAGGGGGGAAAGTCTAGACCCTGCAAGTCATAATGGAATCAAGTCTCCAACCTATGCAATTCATTCTAGGAGAGAAATTCCAGTCACTTCAAGTCATACTAGAAATAGTTCACCAACCTATGCAAGTCATTTTGGAGACAAATCACCAACTTCTGCAAGTCATGCTGGGAGCACAAGTCTAGTCAATACAAATCATACTGGTGTTAGTTCACCAAACTATGCAAGTCATGCTGGAGATAATTTGAAAACCTATGTGGGTGATCCAGGTGGATATCGGTGGACACCCACCTTTTCCAACAGGCTCAAAACAATTTTCTGGCAATTTTGGCAATTTACTATTTTTAGCATTTTTTAACTTCCAGGGCCATTTTGAGGGCCTAAATGAAGGTTTTTCAGGATAAAGTCTCTCAATGATAACAAAAATATATGATTGAGCCCAAAATATTAATCTCCTCGATGATACCTTTCCAATGAGCTATTGTGCACCCCAAATGAAGATCGTATGCCAAAGTTATGCCCTCGAGAAGTTGATACACCAAAAAACCCAAAACGGGGTCCACAAAGCTGTTCACTTTTCATATTCCGGGGTTAGGGTTTTGGATTTTCTTTATGATAAAAAGGAATTTGGAGCTTCATTGTAAAATCATCTTCTTGTGAATGCAAGTAGTGGACACATCTCTTCTCAGAGATAAGATGACACCATTCTAGCGATTCTTTCACTATGTATTTTTACAGTCTTTGTACATTTTCGCTCATTAATAGAAAATTGTGTATTACTGTATATCTGTGTTTATGGTTTCATATATGATAAATTTATATTATATTATTGGATATCCGAGATATATCTGTACATTTATTTATTATATCTCCGTTCTCATTTCATGCCAAAAATAATCTAGATCAGTGGTTTCAGAGAAGGCTGCTCTTGATCGTTTTTTTCAGTGCATTTCCCCGATGAGGTTTGAGTATAGCGAGTTGGGTCTCGATCTTGTATCTATTAAATAAAATTTCTCTCATACACCCAAGAAACCCTCCATGGTGGAAGAAAAGAAAAATGACGGAGCAGGCGATTCTATCAATCTGTTGCTTGAGCAAGCTCTCACGCGACAGAGGGATGAAATGACAGAGAATTTTTCCCACATCCTTCAATGCCTGTTGATAGAAACATGCACATATTCATCAAAAAACCACTTTGGAAACACCTCTCCTTTAAAGGTACACGTTAATTTTCATATTCCCATATTTGAAGGTTAGATAGATGCGGATGCCCTGGACAAATGGTTAAATCTATTAGAAGGTTATTTCTCTATTCATTATTTTCTAGGCAGGGAAAACATCACCTTCGCAATCGTTAAATCTCTCCCCCATGTCAAACATTGGTGGGAAACTTACTAGGAGAAAAGTTGCACATAAGAGTCTGGAATATATGGGGTCAATCCCACTTGGGAGTTTTTGGTGGATGTAGTAAAGGAACAATATTACCTTGTTGGAAACTATGAGGAGTAGTATATGAGATGGACCACACTGTGGCAAGAGAGGGGCCAAGTAGTTCTAGAGTTCAACAATACCTTCTATACCTTGCGCACCAAGTTGGGTATCAAAGACTCTGAATGACATTTGGTTCTGAAATACCGTGGGGATCTACACAGGTACATCCAAATTGAAATGGATTTTTTGGACATCTCATCACTCGGTGCTGCTTATTGATATGCTGTTAAAATCGAATAGAAATTTAAGCACTAGAACAAGCAGTAGTTTAGGTCTGCAAATATGCAACAACCAATGTATGATAAAGACGACCCTAAAAAACAGTCTCCTGAAAACCAGTCCAAGCCATAAGAAAAGAAGGGTCACGGAAAGATGAAGAAGGACACTAGAAAATGGTGCAATTTCCACAAAATCCCCTGGAACAACACCGATGAATGTCGCTCAAAATAGTCATTGGTGGTCAAGATCAAAGACAAGAAGCCAAACCCTGATTCAGAATTTGATTCATAAAATATTGATAGAAGACATATCATTGACACATACCCCATTGCTATTGTCGCGACCGCAACAATTCAACCAGAAGAACCCACAGATCCTAAAGAGGGGTAGCACCTTTTTCATTCACATATGTGGGTGAAGGGGACCCAACTGCATTTTATTGTTGATAGCAGAAGCCATAAGAACCTCATCTCAGTAGAGGTCGTCAAACAATTGGAATTGTTGACAACACCACACCCGCAACAATACAACATCGGGTGGCTTCGCTAGGGACAATATCTTCATGTTAGATAACAGTGATGATTGTCATACAACATCCAACCCTTCAAGGATGAGGTATTATGTGATTTTTCCCTTCTAGATTTCTGTGATGTTCTCTTGGGCCAGCCATATATGTGGAAGTGCCATGCAATATATGAGTCTCGACCCCGTAGTGTCATTGTTACTCTAGGGGGTCATCTCTACAGGATACCAAAGGTAGTTCCAAATATTGTCCCACCTAAACAGTGTCACAAGGTAGTATCTCATACTACAAAATTCATCTTATTCACTCTCTGTTCAATAGGTGAACGCAAGGATACTGCAACCACTACAACCTTGACCCAAGCACCTTCTATCTAACAGAAGTAGGTCGACAAGATTGCAAAAAAGCGCAAAGATTCCTTCCGCACATAGTCATCTCATGTAGCCCGACTGGTTGAACAGATTCAATCCCGCCAGCAATAGGTTCATGACAACCTTCCACAAACCAAGCAGTGCAACGTCTCTAGCAAGGCAAGCAACTCACCAAGATGCAGATTCAACAAACGCTTTTCCCTCTCCCCTGGGCACTCAATGCAATGGGAACCATTTCTTCCTAAGGGGGGAGGATTGATCTAGGTGGATATCAGTGGTCACCCACCTTTTCTAACTGGCTAAAAACAATTTTCTGGCAATTTTGGTAATTTACTATTTTTAACAGTTTTTAACTTCCGGAGCCATTTTGAGGGCCTAAATAAAGGTTTTTGGGATAGAGATTCTAAATGATAGCCAATGGCTCTGATTGAGACCCCAAAATGAATCTCCTCGATGATACCTTTCCAATTCTATCATGCACCCCAAACATAGATCATATGCCAGAGTTATGCTCCCGGGAAGTTGATACACCAAACTACCCAAAAAGGGGTCCAAAAAACTGTTGGATTTTCATCTTCCGGGGTTAGGGTGTTGATTAATTGGGTTGGTTGTCATTGATGTCAACCCTTGAATAAAGTACGATAGTGAATTATGGTAGCACAAAGGTTTGGGTAATGGACCCAAGTTTGTTTGATGTATAATGGTATGCATTTTAATATATTTGCAGATAAGACTATTCTAGATGGATAGTAAATGTCATGCCATTTTCGGTGGTATGTGGAACATCACATAAATCCTCACTGTTAGAGAGTTATGGCCATGTGAAGTTGAAGAACCCTCATTAGTCATCTATAAGCCCCAAAAGGTCAAAGTAGTCAAAGTGGTTGCAAAGAAGAAATTATTTAAATAATAAAGTGAAGTGATGAGTGTACTATAATTCAAAGTAGATTTAAAATAAATTATTTAAATAATAAAGTTAATGGAGAACTTACTAATTGTGGAAAGAGGTCAAGTTAAGTGGACAAGTGGTTAGAAGGTAACCCCTTGAAGGAAGCTACATGAAAGTATAAATAAGAGGCAAAGGTCTCTCATTTAATTACCAATTGAATATCTATTTTATGAAAGGTTATTTGGGTAGGTATTATTGATAGAGAAAAGTGTGGTAGAAAAATCACGGCAGGAGAATTGCAGAAAAAAAATGTGTTGTGGGAAAATTGCGGTAGAAAAATCGCGGCAGGATAACTGCGACAGAAAAAGTGTGGCAAGAAAATCGCATCAGAAAAAGTGCGACAGGAAAAGTGTGGCAGAAAAATCGTGGTAGAAAAAGTGCGGAAGGAAAATCGCAGTAGGAAAAGTGCGGTAGAAAAAAAGTGGCAGAAAAAGTGCGGCAAAAAAGTGCGGTAGAAAAACCGTGGCAGAAAAAGTGCGGCAGGAAAATCGTGGTAGCAGAACGCTACAAGAAGAAAAATGTATGGTTTTCATATGTGTAATGTTGAACTTACGAATCTAGTTGAGGGTTTTCCTTTTAAATCTATTGGATTCCCTCTTGGAAGTTTAGGGCTTGTTGTAGAATGGTTTTGAGGAAGATCTATTGAAGTATATTGTCAATTCACTTAGTTTGATTTATTGGCATATCTTTTGGTGCATTGTGAGAGACACTTGTTAGTGGTATTGGTATATGATTGGCTTATGAATGATACATCCTTGAGGCTACATAAATGTGAGGTTATGGCACATGGTTCAATGTAAGGGTTTATGGTATTTGGTTATGGATAGCATGATGTATTGCTAGAGAAATTTTGATGGTTATATTGGTATATGTATTTGGTATATGGTTGAGGTACATGTTGGGTACATGATTGAGACAAGTAGTTTATTAGTTGGCACATACATGAGATGTATAGTTGATGATGTGTTAAGCCCTAATATTGGCTCATTACCCCTTAATTGGGGCATATTACATTAGTAATGTTATTTTATTTCTGTCGGCTTTATTCCATTAGTTGTAATTATACCTCCTAGTCTCCTATATATACCAAGGAGACATTTTCATTTGGAATCATCTTGTACTTGAACATTTAAGTAGGGTAAAAGGAGGTTGCCCCCTCGAAGAGGCTTATTATATGAAATTATCTCTTTTTCAAGGCATTGAGTACTTTTTCTGATGTTTTTCTATGCTATATTGATATTTGGTTCTTAACATATGGTATCAGAGCTCAAGGTCTTGGGGTTTCGTTGCTACATCTAAGACACCTTGGAATTTTAGCTATAATTTTTTTTCTACAATGTTTCAGAAGGAACGACTTGGAGGATATTTAGTATACGGATCAAGGTACATTGGGTTACAATTTCAACTCCTGTGGCCTTATACTTTTGGAGATATAGCCTGTACAAGAAAGGGTCCTGGAATCATACTGAACTGAGTCATTGTAGAATTTTCACTATAAATTTTTTTCTGTAATGTTTCGGAACGTGAACTATGGAGTCTATTCATAGAAATTAGTAAGGTATTTGTGGTAAATAGTTTAGCTTTTGGGTCATCTTAAATTTGTATATACACCCTGTGTAAGATAGGGTATCTGACTAGTCCTATTGACTAGTCTCAAGAAGGTGTTCCAAGTAAAACAATCATAACTTCTTCCTAGAGTATCCAAATTAAGTGGGACTAGTTTCATTGGATCTTGGATACTCTATAGTATTTCTGGTACGAGTTTCATAATTTTATATCAATCATTTTGTGCGGGGCATACTATACAAGTGAGATCTCCTGGAAAGGCCAAAAATTGGAAAGTTGTGGGGAAGTTACCATAAATTCCACTTGGCACATCCAATTTTGATCAGACTTGTGGCATTGCAGAGAAGAAATATCAGAGAAATACATAAAAGAAAGTTTCATACCCAGAAGGTCCAAAACTTGGGAGATACAAAAGAATAAAGATTGTCTTGCAAAACCACCTCAAAATCAAGGTTCAAAAGTGATACTTGGCCAACATGCCACCCAAAAAGGGAACTTCTACACGAAATAAGCCTCCAGACAATCCTACTTGGACTCTTGATGAAGGTGAAGAAATGCATAGGGACATAAATGATTTACAAAAGAAGATAGTAACAAAAGATGAACTACAAGAGATGGAAGCTAAGTTGGAGGCAAAGATGGATGGTTTAAAAGAGGAGATCATGGAAGTATTGAAAAATTTCATAATAGTGAAGGCACCTGAAAGTGAAAATGCATCCCATGAAATTCATGATGAGGACACAAGGAAGGTGAATCAAGAATGGAGAACTCCAACTTTGGGTTGAAGACCAACCACGTTCCTAAGATCGATATGAGGAAGTTTGATGGCAAGGACCCAATCACATGGTGTTAGGGCCCTAACCTGCACATAGGTAGAGAAATATATTCGGATGTAATAAAGGTCAATATTAATAGGGCCTTTCAATAAAATAGAATAAGGCGGATGTAAGAAGACCTAATAGAAGCTTCCACTTCTATAAGGATCTTCCTCTAGATGCTTCTTTTGATAGACATATTTAGTATAAATAAGGGTCGAGGGTATGAAAACCCTAGCTAGGAGATTATTGTAATAGAGGGTTGTTCGACTGGAGGTTGCCCCCTCGAAGAGGTTTGTGAACATTTCTTTCTGAATCAAAGTGTTATTTCTGTTGCTGTTCTTATATCATTTATGTGTTATTGTGGAGATTATGTTGGTTATATTACCGTTATTTTTCCATTTCTAGCATTTTATTTCTGTTCCGCATACTTTTTATATCTAGTATATTGCAAGTGGTATCAGAGCACTTTCCTTGGAAGAAATTGTGGGATTTTTTTTTCTTCAGGGTAGAGACGTATTCCAATGTCTTTAATCCACAGAGAACTGTCATTACGTGCATAAACCCGCGGTTGAGGGATTCATACACACAGGAAATACAAGTGGTTCTTAAGCGCACCTCTGTTGGCCACCCTTGTAACCCCTGTTGGTACCCCTTCAAGTGGTAGCACATCAGAAAACACCTATGTACGGATCAGCCTAGATTTCCTGAAGCCCTCTTTACATAAAACGATTGGTCGCCTGACTGCTATAGTGCCACCAAGAATAACACTCGGGAAGATACTCTCTAGTACCTGGGTAGTCGGGTAGTATGGATAAGGGTACGGTTTATCCTCCTTAGTTAGTGCCCTGAGATATTGGGCCGAGTACTATTGTTGGACCTCACATGTATATCAGAGATCTATAGCATAGGGAAAACCCTTGTTTGTAGAACCCTTGAATACCTAACCCTTGGGGGATAGAAACATCAGAGAGCTATAGCATAGGGAAAACCCTTGTCTGTAGAACCCCTGAATACCTAAACCTTGGGGGATAGAAACATAAACAAATTAAAACAAACAAGATCTGTTGCCACGCAACTGTGTTCGGGTTTCCAAATCACTGCACTTTTCTTACTAATTAAGCATTTGGGGATTTCATCTCCATAGTATTCTTCAGACAAGAGTATAACTCCACAGGTGTAAGGAAAAAAAAAAAACGTCTAGAAAAATTTTCACCATTATTTGAGACCTATTCCATTGGATTCATCTCTTCACCCTTATCACATTCATCCATATCATTTTTTGGAAAACATTTTGACCCTGCCCGCCCCTTTTCAGTTCCCCCATCCTCATGGCCCATACCCGTAGCCAAAACTTGGAAGCTCGCTTCAACACCTTACAATCTGGTCTCCTCGAGACCCAAAATGAAGTGAAACAACTCAGTACCAATGTTGCCTCCATCGATGCAACCATCCATACAAACATAAATACAACCATGCAGTCCTCAATGGAGGAATTCAAACAAGAACTGACCACCCAGCTTGAATCTGTCTTTGCATCACTTTGCACTAAACTGAAGATCCTTACAGATGACCCTTTCTCTGGTGCACCTCCAAAGACTGAAGGTGAACACTCCTCCCATTCCCATACCTTTCATCACTATCACTTTCAACATGACCTACGCTTGTTGCGAGTGGATGTGACCAAATTTGATGGCTCAGACCCCACTGGTTGGGTAACCCAAATGGAACATTATTTCTCTTTATACGACATTACAAATGACTTAGCCAAAATCCTGTATGGTGTTCTCCATCTAGATCAAGAATGTTGGCAATGGTGGCAATGGAGAAAAACTTCCCGTCAAGGGTATATTTCTTGGACACAATTTGTGACTGAGATTTATGAATGCTTTGACACTGACACCAACCATTTGGGCCATTTGACAAATTTGAAACAATCAAGAATAGTGGAAGACTTTATAGCTGCCTTTGAGCGCCTGGCTTTTCGAACAGAGGGCATGACTGATGCTTTCTTTCGAGAGTGTTTTATCAATGGCCTCAAGGATGAGATTAAGGCCCATGTTCTCATGGCTCGACCTTCGAGTTGGGTGGAGGCTACTAAAAGAGATAAAGAAGAACAACAGGTTGTATCTTCTCAAAACCGAAAAACCTCCTTTATCCCTCACCCTAAACCCATAAATCCCACTACTCCCTTCGCCCCACTAAAGATCCAAAATTTGACTAGGGCTGAAATGGTTGAATGCCAACTTAAAGGCCTTTGTTATAGTTGTGATGATAAATATTTCCTGAGCCACAAGTGTAAGGAACAAAATATTTTTATGGCCATCTCTGAGGATATTTTGGAAGAGGATGTTGAAACTCCCTTTTTGTCTGAGTCACTTGAAATCATTGACATAACCTCTCCCTCAGGCCCTCTTGAAGTAGAACCGATCATTTCCCTCAATTCTCTCACTGGCTTCTCCTCTCCCCAAACCCTCAAGTTAATCGGTTACATCAAGCATCGGAAGGTCATCATTCTAGTTGATAGTGGAAGCACCCATAATTTTATACATCGCTGCATTGCCCAAGAAACTCATTGCTACATCCATGCCGTCAACAATTTCCAAATCATGATTGCCAATGGTGGTTCCATGAAATGTGGAGGGTGCTGTGAAAATGTGTGTGTCCAAATCATTGACTACCACCTAAAATCCCATATGTTTGCTATCGACATGGGGGGTTGTGGCATTGTGTTGGGTGCCGACTGGCTAAGGAATTTGGGTCCCATTTTCATGGATTTTAAGGAATTAACTATGCAATTCGACCAGGAAGGCCACCAATATAAATTCCAAGGCATCACCACTAGTTCACCTGAGATCATTAGTTCCCATCGCATGGAAAAGTTGCTCAAAAAAGGTCATTCTGGTGTCATTGCCCAACTCCATACCATACAAGCAATAGAGACACCCCCTGTGCCACAAGACTTCCAAGCCCTCCTTTCTAAACATAAAATGGTATTTTCCACTCCCCAAGGACTCCCTCCTTCCTGTGGTGTTCATGATCATTCCATTCCCCTTGTACCCAGAAGCCTTCCTCCCAATATCCATCTGTATCACCACCCCTTTTCACAAAAAAATGAAATTGAGAAAACGATCCAGGAACTCCTTAATGCCAACATTATCCTCCCTAGTACGAACCCTTACTCTTCTCCTGTAGTCATGGTCATGAAGAAAGAAGGTTCTTGGCAAATGTGTCCTGATTTTTGTGCCCTCAACAAACTGACCATTAAAGACAAATTTCCCATTCCTGTCATTGATGACCTCCTGGATGAATTGAGTGGCACCCAATTCTTTACTAAACTTGTTCTTCGCTCGAGCTATCACCAAATACATATGAAAGAGGCAGACATTCCCAAGACAACCTTTCGCACTCATGAGGGACACTATGAGTTTTTTGTCATGCCCTTTGGATTGTGTAATGCCCCCTCCACCTTCCAAAGCCTCATGAATCATGTCTTTTTTCCCTTTCTCCGTCATTTTGTCTTAGTTTTCTTTGATGATATCCTCATCTATAGCAAAACCTGGACAAACCATCTTACTCATGTGGATCGAGTTCTCCATCTACTCTCTCAGCACCAACTTTTCCTAAAACAATCTAAATGTGCTTTTGGTGCCTCAGAAGTAGAATACTTGGGTCATTTGGTTGGAAAGGATGGCATCAGGGTGGATCTGAAAAAGATTGAAGCTATGCAAGACTAGCCGCACCCAAAGAATCTCAAAATTTTGTGCCGATTTCTGGGCTTAACAGGGTATTATCTCAAGTTTGTTAAGAATTATGGAAAGATTGCAGCACCTCTCATTGATCTCCTAAAAAAGAACTCTTTCACTTGGACTCCAGCCACTGCTCAAGCTTTTCAAACCTTGAAGATGGCCATGTGCACCACTCTGGTCCTGGCCCTTCCTGATTTCACAAAGACCTTTGTGTTGGAATGTGATGCCTCAAGGAAAGGAATTGGTGTTGTCCTTATGAAAGAGGGTCGACCTTTGGCCTTCACTAGCAAGCAACTATCTGAAAGGAATCTGGGAAAACCCATGTATGAAAAGGAAATGTTGGCTATTCTGCATGCTATTGATTTGTGGTGCCCTTATCTCTTGGTGCAACATTTCCAAATTAAGACAGACCATCAAAGCCTCAAATATTTTATGGAACAATGCATTTCCTCCTTGGAGCAACAAAAATGGGTGACTAAGCTCTTTGGATATGATTATGAGATCATTTACAAGAAATGCAAAGACAATGCGGTGGTGGATGCACTTTCCCAAAAATATGAAGAAGAAGGATCCTTTTTTTCTCTTTCCTTCATTGTACCAGATTGGCTCCAAGCTGTTCGCCAGGAATGGCTACAAGATCCCAAAAGTTCGCATCTGATCCAACAATTGCAATCCAATGCTCCATCTCCCCCAGGGTACTCTTGGCTCTAGGATGAGCTTCGATACAAAGACCATTTGTATTTAATTAAACAATCAAAGCTTAAATCCACGGTACTTTCTGAGCTTCATGCTACACCCACAACGGGGCACTCTGGGTTCACCAAAACATATGACAGGGTCAAACTTTCTTTTTTCTAGGATGGTATGAAACAGGACATCCGTAATTTTATCGTTGAATGTGATGTGTGTCAATGCATCAAGGGAGAAATAGTCAAATCTTTGGGCACACTACAACCGCTTCTGATTCCACCTGCTATTTGGAAGGATATCTCTATGGAATTTATTACCGACTTACCCAAATCGGGAAATAAATCAGTCATAATGGTGGTTGTTGATTTCCTTTCCAAGTATGTTCATTTCTTTGCTCTTCAACACCCATTTACTGCATCCATGGTGGCTCAAATTTTCATGGACCAGGTCTTCAAGCTTCATGGCATGCCTCATTCTATTATTTCTGATCGTGACCCAAATTTCACAAGAAATTTTTGGTAAGAACTATTCAAGCTACATGGCGCCCAATTGCATCTCAGCATAGCTTATCGTCCCTAGACTGATGGTCAAACGAAATTTGTCAACAAGTGTTTGGAAACATATCTGAGGTGTCTTGTCTCTGAAAAGAAAAATCAGTGGGCTCAATGGTTACCCCTAGCTGAATGGTGGTACAACACTTCCTACCATACAACTGCATGCATGACTCCTTTTGAAGCGATATATGGACAGAAGCCACCTTCAATTCTCTCATACTTACCAGGTACCTCGAAGGTCCAAGTGGTTGACCAAACACTTACAGTTCGAGAGGATATTCTCCGTACCCTCAAAGAGAACTTGGTCATGGCACATAATCGCATGAAGCAACAAGGAGATCAAGGTCGCTCTGAACGTCAATTTGCAGAAGCAGGTTAGGTGTTTCTGTGACTACAACCTTACAAGCAAACTTCCCTCAAGGCTGAGCATTGTCAGAAGCTAGCACCCAAATTTTATGGTCCTTATACAGTTCTCAAGCGTGTGGGACAAGTCACCTATCAGTTAGCTCTGCCTAGTCATTCGAAGCTACATCCTGTTTTTCATGTTTCATGCTTAAAGAAGGTGATTGGAACTAGGTGCCAAATTCAAACCAACCTTCCCGAGTTAGATGAAGAAGGATCCATTTGGCTATATCCAGAAGCAGTTTTTGACCAGCATGAGCGTTACCTTCGTCAAAGAACCATCAAGGAAGTGTTAGTCCAGTGGAAAGATACAACTCCAGCAGATGCCACTTGGGAACCAACTACCATTCTGCAGTAGTTTCCACATCTCAAGCCTTGAGGACAAGGTTGTTTTTAAGGGGGCGGACATGTTAGGGTCCTAACCCGCACATAGGTAGAGCAATATATTCAGATGTAATAAAGGTCAATATTAATAAGGCCTTTCAATAAAATAGAATAAGGCGGATGTAAGAAGACCTAATAGAAGCTTTCGCTTCTAGAAGGATCTTCCTCTAGATGCTTCTTTTGATAGACATATTTAGTATAAATAAGGGTCGAGGGTATGAAAACCCTAGCTGGGAGATTATTGTAATAGAGCACTGCTCGATTGGAGGTTTCCCCCTCGAAGAGGCTTGTGAACATTGCTTTCTGAATCAAAGTACTATTTCTGTTGCTATTCTTATATAATTTCTGTGTTATTGTGGAGATTATACTGGTTATATTATTGTTATTCTTCCATTTCTAGCATTTTATTTCTATTCCACATACTTTTTATATATGGTATATTGCACATGGATACTTTAGATGGAGCAATTCGTTGATATACATAATGTGCTACATACACAAAAGGTACGAATTGATTCTTTATATTTAGAACCTAATCAATTTGTATGGTATCGATGGATTTTTTCTCGCAAATCACTTGTCACTTGGACAATTTTCACGGAAGAAATGATATCACACTATGAGGATACAAGGAGAAATACCTTCTTTAGCCAATTGATAAATCTCAAGCAAAAGGGTTCAGTTATCGAGCACATTGAGAACTTCCAAATATTGAATATAAAGGTAATCGATATTCCAGATGAGCACTTGATTGATGTATTCATAGGAACTTTAAAGGATGACATTCAACATGAGGTTCGCCTTTGGGAACCCAAATAATTGGAGAATGCATTTAAGGTGGCAAGAAATGTTGAAAGTAAAAATATGGCTATGGCTACTAGAAGGACCAATCCTAACATCTATAGAGAGAACAATGCTCCTTCT
>ML781192.1:206138-218763 GCA_009831015.1 Picea engelmannii | reverse complement strand
TTCTATCACCATGTCATTATCATGTTATCATCTTGATAACCAAAAACGAGGATAACACTAACCATGAGGAACTATGTGGCATTCCACATATAAAAAAAAATGGCACGACGAGTACTATCCATCTATGAGGGTATTTCCTACATTCATATTATCCTTTCTATCCATATTATTATTTCAATTTGGGGTACAAAAACCACACCATCAGGGCTACTAGAATTATTCAAGGGTTGACATCAATGACAACCAACTGTATAAACCAACTGTCCAACAATCTCCCCCTTTGGAATTGATGGAAAAACTTAGTCATGGAAAGCCTTATGCTCATGCTCCCCTTGTGACCATTTCTCCCCATGAATGCATGCCTCTATCTCTCCATGCCTTACTCTTTATATCTCCCCCTTTGACATAAATGATAAATGGTACTCCTCATTCGAGGTTTCTCCCCCTATCTACAAGCCTCTGTGAACTCTACAAACTTTTCTCTCCATGGTTCTTCCTCGTGTAATTCCTTGACATAAATAGGAAAAGCATTCAAGAAGTTTTGTTACTTGAATTTATTCAAGACTTTTGTTTCTCTCCCCCTATCCAGTTAATCTTGATGTTGAGTGGATCACCGTGGGGAAGAAACTACTCCAAGTTTATGTCGTAGATACTCAAAAGGTTCCCTTGCAAGTGGTTTGGTGAAGATATATGTAATCTACTACTTTTTCCCAACATACTCTAGCTCGATGTTCTTCTATGTATCATGTTCACGTAAGAAGTGATACTTGATTGGATTGTTCTTCGTCTTAGAGTGCATCACAAGATTCTTTGAAATATTGATGGCGTTGGTGTTGTCACAATGTATTGATATGGGCTCATCATACTTTACTTGTATATCCTGCAAAGTCTACATCATCCAAAGAACCTGAGTACAACATGCCACTGCTACAATGTATTCTTCCTCTGTTGTGGACAAAGATATTGATGAATATTTCTTGCTTAACCATGATACCAGGCACTCACCCAAGTAGAAAGTTTCTCCACTTGTACTTATTCTATCATCAATACAACTTTCCCAATATGCATGTGTTTAGGAAACAAGAGATAGATCCTTCCCTTTTGGATACCATTTTACAAACTCTTATGTACCTTTCATGTATTTAAATATCCTATTCACTTCCATAACATGTGATTCCTTTGGTGCTGCTTGAAACCTTGCAACCTGTCCATCTACCCACATCATGTTTGATCTAGAAGTTGTCACATAAAGTATGATACCAATCATCGATCTCTGTTGTCTCTGATCCACATCCTTCGAATCATCATCCTTACTCAACTTGCAACTTATCTGGATAGGAGTACTCACTGGTTTGCAAACTATCATTACAAACTTCTTCAACACTTATGTAATATACTTTTCCTGAGAGATGAAGATACCTTTGTTTCTTTGACATATCTGTAGTCCCAAAAAGAAGGTTAAATTGCCAAGCAAGGACATTTGAAACTCGTGTTGCATTTCTTTGGAAATTTTTTGACTCATCCTATCATCATCACTTCCGAAGATAATGTCATCTACATAGACTTCAATAATCAATATATTGTCTCGATCCACCTTTCTGTAGATATTGTTTTCTGCATTTCCTTTCCTAAACTATTGTTGTTTTAAATATCTATCCAGTCTCGAATACCATGATCTGGGGGATTGTTTGAGACCATATAAAGCCTTATTCAATATGAAAACATAACTTTCCTTCTTTGATTACTAAAATACTTCTGGATACTCAATGTAGACTTCTTCCTCTAGATCTCCATTTAGGAATGTTGATTTCACGTCCATCTAATACACTTTAATATTATTGGAGCATGCATAAGCTAGTATTAGTCTTATTGCTCCCATCATGGAAACTGGGGAAAACGTCTCTTCAAAATCTATACCTTCAACTTGAGAGTATCCTTTTCATACCAATCTTGCTTTGTTCCTTGTAACTTGTCTATCCTCATTCAATTGTTCCCGAAGACCCATTTTTTACCGATGACATTCTTGTTCTTTGGTCTTGGAACCAGTTCCTATGTGTCATTCTTCTCTATCTGATATAACTCTTCATCCATGGCCTTAACCTAGTGTTCATATTTGCTAGCTTCTTCAAAACTACTTGGCTCAATTGTAGACAATAATTCTAGATGTTGTTGTTTTGGTGAAGAAATTCTTCTTCTAGTTTCAACTCCTGCATCTTTGTTTCTAATAATCTGATCTAATGGATGATTCTTCTACACTCATTTGTTGGGAATATTTGGAGGTACTTGAATATCCTATTGTTCTTGATCTTTTTTTGGCTACTCTTCTTCTTCATCTACTTTTTCTTATTTCAATTCTTCTTCGTGATCTCGTTCCACTAAATATTTGATAATTTCTTTTATACTTTGACCATTTGTATCATCAACCATCGCATTGATTCTTTTCACTATTCTATTGAGTCTTGGTTTGAAAATTTGTATTCTTTCCTTTTGCTTGAGTACCCAACCAATATGTCTTTCTCGACTCGAGAATCAAATTTTCCAATTCTTCCATCTTCTCTTTTGATGTAACATTTGATTCCAAAAAATATGAAGTGCTTTACATTTGTTGGTCTTTCTTTCCATAGTTCGTATGGAGTCTTATCAGTGTTATGTTTTAGCATCCCTCTATTCTCGATGTGAATTGTTGTATGCACTGCTTGTACCCAAAATACATTTGTCAACTTGGAATCCATTAACATGATTCTGGCGATTCCCTATACTATTATGTTCTTCCTTTCAACAACTCTATTTTGTTAAGGTGTCCTAGGTATTGATAATTTCCTCTTTATCCCATGCTCACTATAGAATTCCATGAATTCCTTTGATGTAATTTCTCCTCCATTTTCTGATCTCAAACAATTGATTTTCAACTCTATCTCAGTTTCAACCATCTCTTTATATTTCTTGAAGCTTTCTAATGCCTCTGACTTCTTGTTTAGAAAGAAAACTGCAATCATTCTTTTGTAGTCATCAACTAGTAGCATGAAGTACTATTCACCTTTCAATTCTTTTGTTCTTGTTGATCCAACTAGATAAATATGTACAATTTCCAGTGGTTTTGTTGTGCAATATTCCTTTTACTTGAACTTTGTCTTAGTCTTTTTTCCCTATAGACAATGCTTGTATAGAATGTTTTTTTGATTCGAGATCTTCAACATTTCTCTTATTGCTTCCTTTTTTCTGGATTTTACAAGATTATCAAAATTTATGTGACCCATTCTTATGTTCCATATCCAACTTTCATTGTCTTTTCATAAACAACATCTTTCCTTTCCTATCTCATTTAGAACATATATGTTGCTTGGAGTCCTTACAACTGTAGCTACCAACTTTCCTGATTTTTCTTTCCTTATCTCACACTTCTTTGAACCAAACAAAAATATGTGTCATTGATCACATATTTGAATTACAGTTATCAGGTTGTGTTTCATGTCTTTGACCAATAAAACATTTTCTGCAGTGGCATCCTTACTTCCGAGCTTGACTATGCCCTTTCCAATAATCCTGGTTGAGTTGTCATTCCCAAATGGAACCGATCCATATGTTTCCTTCTTCAATTTCAAAAACTTGTCTTTATCACCTGTCATATGATTTGAGAATCCACTGTCAACATACCATCCATGCTTCTTTTGTTGATCTTGTAGATAAAGAATGCATTATTCAGTTTTGAATTGATCTTGCTTTCTTATCCATATCGTTTGTGGTTCCTGCTTATGACTGTTGATATTTTGATTTGGTTCCCTTAGAGGAATAACAAGTCTGCAATCTATATCTATATGTCCAAAGTTGTTGCACTTGTAGTGTTATACCTCAGCACTTAATGATCCAAATCTGTTGTAGTTTCTACTATGTGCTTCATGACATCTTCTTGGTATTGGCTCTACAATTCACAACTTTGTGCCCAAAATTATAACATGAATAACATGAACCAAGAAAAATAGCTTGATACCTGGGAGTAGAATATCTTCTAAATGGTGTTTCTCTTATGAATCCTTCTTCCTCTTGAGTTCTTTCTATAGCTGGTTGTTGTTGATATTGATTTCTAAATCTTCTATGTGGTGCACTGTATCTGTAATATTTCTCTTGAGTTTTCTTGTCTTCTTCTTTCTAGAGACCTCTAACATCTTTTGCATATTTTTTTGGTTCTGCTTCTTGCTCTGTCATTTTGGAGCTTGAACCTTTCTCTGTCTGCATCTGATTGTATGCTAATCCAGATATATCATATTAATGTCTTTGAATGTTAATGATATTATCCAATATCCTTGTGTTGTTTTTCTACATGTCCTTCTTCTGAAGATCTTTTCTTAGAATGCCTATCTCTGCTTCTAACTTTTCAATGATCATGTCCTTTTCATCTAAATTTCCTCTGAGTGCTTTTGTAATACTCTTGTCTTATTATTCTTGGAGTGATAGGATTGTGATTGTATGCTCAAATTCCTTGGAGTTATGAGATTATTCTTTCTTCATTAGTTCTTCTTGGAGTGACTTGATTTTATTCTTTTCTCTTTTAATAACTTCCATGGCAGTCAACAATTCTTCTCTTTAATCAAATTTTTCCTCTTCATATTCTTCTTTGGATCCTTCTTCATCAGATTCTTCTATTGGCATGAAAAATACCCTTTCTGTATCACTATCGATGACTTCATATTCATCTGATGAAGAACCGTCTTCCTTGGTGAAAAAACTTTTGTTGAAAAAAATATTTTTGTTTCTTCTACCCTTTTGAATTTTAAATTTATGATCATTTTATTCCTCATTTTTTTTTTCTTATAAGGACATTTATTATCAAAATGACCAACACCATCACAGTTAAAAAAAATCAATGGAAGATTACCTTTGTATTTTCTGTTTCTCTTTTTCAACCTTCTAACAAAGTTAGCCACCTCTTCATCTTCCTCTGAATCATCGCTACAACTACAATATGACTTTGGATTTTTTTTGTCTTTCTTCTTTGTATTCTTGGATTCCTTGAATGCTGCTTCCTTCATGACTGGATTGTCCTTCTCTTTCCTCATCTCATAAGTTGTGAGTATCCCATGAAATTCATCCATGGTTATTGTATCTAGGTCAAATCTTTCTTGTAGAGCTGAAATTTTGAATCAAACCTCATTGGTAGTAATCTTAATTCCTTTTTCACAATGACTTGTTCCTTTATCTTGTCTCCCAATACTTTGATACTATTTACTATTTTTTCAACTCATAGAAAGTAGGCTGCTATGTTTTCATCTTCAATTGTTCAAACTTGGCTCTGAAAATATGAAGTTTGGCTTCCTTAACTTTCATATATTCTTCGTAGATATTCTTCACTTCATCCCACATTTATTTTGTAGAATCATAATGCATAATATTGGTATGTATCACTTGAGTCACACCATTCTCAATAGCATTTATATCCCTTGAATAATTTTCTTTGAGCTTCTTTCCATCTCTATCTATCGGGGGAGTGGCAGGTTCTTTGTATCCATCTACTACTAATCACCAAACATGGAATCCTTGTGATTGAATATAGTTTTTCATTCTTTTTCTATAGAATGCATAGTTATCACCATCTAACTTTGGTACCCCAATCTTAGCATGATCCATGATCTCCTTCTAGTGGTTATCCTCCTTCTTGAAGGACCTTCTCTGATACCAATTGTTGGATTACTGAGACGGGGGGGTGAATAAGTAATGAGCAATAATAGTACTATTAGAATAGTTTGTGGATAAAAAATGTGTCAAAATTTATGAAACGTCCAATGTTTTGAGTGGACACTCCACCCATAATCAAGGGTCTCATATCTCTTCCTTACATCCAAAGTACCACCAATCGTCTTTCTAAATTCCTAGCTAAGAAGAATATTAAGACCGTTTTCAAACCATACAAAACCATTAAACAATTGTTTAGAATGACTAACGACAAGTCAGACCCAATGCTTGGCCTAGGGGTCTACCAAATTCCCTGCTCCTATGGAAAATCATATATTGGCCAAACTGGTATATCCTTCACTTCCAAGATCAAGGAGTATACTTTCGATACCTCTCATAACAAAGTCTCTAAATATGCCTTGCAAAACACTGTAACGACCCTAATTAAATAAATATTTAAAGATTGTAAAGTAAAATTAATTAAAGAAAATAATTGTGATTAATTAAGTAATACTCTAACTGCATATCGCATTTAATGACCTGAGAAATAAATCTTAAAAGATCAATGAAAAATGTTTAAAAATGGTTGCGTATGCAGAGCGGGAGTCTATGAATCCTGAGAAGATAAAACATTTAAGGGGGAGAAGGGACATACACGGAGGGTGGTTGGAGAGGAGTAACTGCATGAGTCGGCGAAGGAGGAATAAGGGAAAGGGGAAGGTGATGGGAGGATTATTCGACAGAGGAGAGATTAATCTGAGGACTTTTGGACTTGCTGTGAGCACAGAGATGGGCACTGTGGCTTTTGATCAGGGGAGGCAATGAGTTGCTGGAGGTTTTGGGCACGGAGGGCCAGGATATCCATAGATATCCTGGAGCTAGGTAGTTTTCCTAGTTGGCAGGGAGGACAATAGTTTTGGGCAGTTAGTTTCCTATTTGTGGCAGGATTGATCTGAGGAGCAGGTAGCAGGAAGGCAGCAGCAAGGCACAGAGACAACATAAATTAGCATCAAAACCAGGTACTTTGTTAAGTTATGTATTTATTTCTTTCTGTCATGAATTCAGTATTTATTGATAAATCTAAGTTCCTGAAGTTGTTGTTATGAGAATCACTATTATGCTAAGAATTTATTGTTTCAGTTTACGAAATAAAATGTTTATGAATCTTAATGATGTTTAGAAGAATTAGGTTGTTACATATGGTATCAGAGTGTCTTAGTTCGAAATCTGGGCCTAAGGGCCAAAACCCCGAGTGTTAACTCCAGCCACGCTTAAACTACAAACAAAACACGTTCAGTTTGACCCAATATGACTGATACAGTACCCGAAAATATACTCAGGTAGTATCCCTTCATTATCCAAGCAAATGATCTCATAGATGTATCACAAGCAACTGCTTTAGGCAATATCCTGTAACTGGATTATGTATGGTTACTACAGTTTTAGTCTGAATATTCAATGAAACGCCCTTTAAATTAAGTGGTGGTAAACTAGATAGTTTGAAGGATCACTTCCCACGAAATGACTACCATTAAAGCAGCCCAATAAAGCTATTAAGAATGAAAAGAGAGTTGATAATTTAATTGTATTTGAGCAATACTTGTCAATGAAGTTTCGGGTAAGATAGACACCTGAAATCGATGAAAATGTCGAAGGGAAGCTTCTATTGAAGGCTTGAAACTGGTAAGATTCAATGACTACACGAACCACACTAAATAAAATGCAAAAAGACAATTGCGGGACCTTGAAAAGGCCTATTTCACCTCGAACTTACCTAAATGGGGGGGGGGACTGCCGATGTGCAGTTGGAAAAAGGAAATTTAGCAGACTTGTACTGCACAGGAATAATGTGAACTATTTTCCTATATTAAGCCTCGATGATTGTAATAATGAACTATAGACCCATATAAATTTCAACCATGCCAAGAGAGCAATTTTAACACTACGTAATTTTTTTTGCAACTAATCGATTTTCCCAAAGAAGAGTTGTCTGTTACACGGGAGAACTTATCTGCGCCATCAGATCTTGGGCGAAATCCCGTCAACCATTAGATCTAGAAAAGTTGCGCGGGGTTTAAGCCCTAGCGTGCATAGGAGGAGTCCCGGAAGAGTCATCGAGAAATCTGAGTCATTGGGGTTTTGTTAAGTCTGAGAATCGAGACCTTGTGGTTCTCGAAATCCTGAGAACGGATCCTAGCTGTTGATCTCGGCAGGACATGTGTCAGCGTTTTGGGGAGGCGTCGGGATTTTACCATCGGAGATTTTAGGAGTGTAGAACCGTTGCATAATGAAATCGCGATTCGCGATTTTCCGATAGGATCGGAGCCATCTAAACAGTAGTGACGTGTGTCGGAAGATCCCGAAGAGTCACGAAATCAGGGTTTCTGGAGACGTGAGACTTGTGCAGGTTGAAATCGTGAAACGTGATTTCCCGATCGGATCTGGACCGTCCATTGTGAGTGACGTGTGTCAGGAGATCTCGAAGAGTCGTGGATCGGGAAATCAGGGTTTTGGAAGACAAAGAAACCGCGTCGCTGGGAATTGCGATCAGCGATATCTCGACAGTGACATAAGTGTGGTGGGACCACCAGGGTTAGAGTGGTGGACAGGTGTCGCGCCACGTCGAAATCGCAGATCGGGGTTGGGGAAAACAAAAGTCCCGAAACTCATAGGTTTCGGATTCACGAACTCGTGAACTCCGATACACTGAGGGAGGATAGGTGTCAAAGGTCAAATCTCGCGAGGGTCAATGCCAAGTACCATCGGGGATCGAGAGTCAGGGATCTGTGAGGACGGAGGATCACGATAGCGCAAGTGTCGATTTCCCGACGGGAAAATTCCCGATAAAAGAAAGGAACACCGACGAGATCTGAGCCATTCGTTCCGAGGACATGTGGCAATCATCTAGCGCCATCGGTGAAAGCTCCACAAGAGGGCTTCATCGGGCATCGGGATATCGGGAGTCTCGGAAACGTAGCAACATGGGTTGTGGAATCGCGAAACACGATTTTCGATAAGCCAAGGAACAATGGGGCCCACGGAAGAGTTAATGGTGGACAGGTGGCATCGGGTATCGGGATATCGGGAATTCCGTAGACACAGGATTCATGCAATGCGATATTGCGATATCCTAAATCCCGATAAGGGAAAAGACTGCGGTCACAAGGCGAGGTCGTGTGGACCACGAGCATAGCTTAAAGGGCTAATGCGCTAGGATCTCATCGGGGATCGGGGGATCGAGAATCCTAAGGACGTGCGCGTGTTGACATCGCAAACACCGAAACCCCGAATCCCGATAGGGTGATACAAGGCCACGGTCACGGAGGCAGGTCATATGGACCAAGCTCGTAGCGAAGGGGCTAACAAAGAAAAGAACCCATTGGGAAGGTTAAGCACAAAAATCCCAATAGGAAGGTATATGGTAACGATCTTGTGAGCGCGGTCATATAGACCAAGGTATAGCCAGTAGGGGCTAGCTCATAATAATGAATCTCATCGCGAATCGGGGGTTGGAGAGGTAAGGAATTTGCGACAGCGAAAAGTCCGAAACCCCGAAACCCGATACAGAGTCGGGGATAAGTCACGGTAGGTGCAGAGGCCGTGACGAGGGAAGATAAGGCCTATGGATAGAGGCATTCGACAGTGAATCCCGAGAGGATCTAAAGGGCCGCTTCGACTCAGATGAGAGGAAATTGAACGATCTGGTATACCCATAAAACTAGATATATTTACACATATAATAACAGGCATACACAGATGAATAAATTCTTTTATTTTTATTTTTTTATATAAAAGAATTGAACCGAAGGTAGAACACCAAAATCCGTACAGAGCTGGAATTACAAGCAAATTATTTTGTTTCAAAAGAGGAAATCACCATTCTTTACCACGGCGTAAGGAAGGTTTATGCAATTTCTGGATTTGAATAACCCCACATTCTTCATGAAAGTACTAAAACTGTGCACAATTGGCGGACTGAATCGTACCTCTTACCATAGCTGAGGGTGAGCTCCGCAAAGTGTACAGACAGGGGATTGATTCCCAATATTTCAAGGAGACTGGACTCCAGGTCCTGGATCTTGTCAGTGGCCACATCAATGTACTATGTTACTGTAAAACGAACTGGAGCATATACAACAATACCCAGCACTAGCAAGGTGCTCAGAACAATGGCAAGGATGTGAGCCATGGCAAGGGAGATTCTGGAAACCTCTGAGCAGAACAAAGGCAGATCTGTGGTAGACAGAGACTGATGCATGGAAAGTCCCAACGGATGGGAAAGTGAGACAGAGGAAGGACGCGTAGAGGGCTGAAAGGCTGACAGGTGTAGAATTTGGAGCTAGATACGAGGGAGCTTGAGAAATCCAGACGAGCACGTGGAACCCATGCATGCCCGAACCCTTGGGTATATGCTCAATTATTTATATATATATAATACAAAGTGTTAGAAATAATATAAAATAAATTAAATAATTTAGTATAAATAATTTATATATAATGAGGTCAAATTAGCTTAAATTTAAAGTAAGGATAATTTGAGTTAAATTAGTGTAATAATAATTTTAAAATTTATTTATTTATTTAAATGTAAGGTTAATCTACCTTAAAATTCGATGTTAACCAAGCTTAGACGCTTAATCCTAAACCGAACCTAGCCAATTCCCTTGATGGAGTAATGTGTGTTTACAGACAAGTAAATAAAACTTACGCCCAACCCTATTTCTAAGTTTAAGTAGCACCAATTTGAAACGTCCTGGAACTCACCCTGACAACTTTGGGGTGATGCAGGTTAAGTTAAACAAGATGGTCAGGACTCGAAGTGGTCAAGGAAGGGGAGCGTCGTCAGGGGCACCACCGACGCCACCCACACCATCAACACCACCGACACCACCAACACCACTACCACCATCACCCAAACTAGCCCTCATACTGCGCTCGTTGGAAGCCATTAACGAGACTTTAAAGGGGCGCCAACCAACAGGGACTGAAGTGGAACCCCCACCATATGGAATGGGTAATCCAGAAGCATCAAGGAACTCAAGGGGAGAATTTCCACCTGAAGACATCACGCGAGAATTGCAGAAGATCAAACTTCTGGAGTTTGTCGGAGGTTGCGCCAGTGAACGCGCGGAAGGATGGTTGGAAGGCATGACAAGGCGTTTTGCCTTAAGGGACTATGCGTCCAACTCGAAGGAAAAGATCACAATTTTCCAGTTAAGAGATAGCGCCTTGAACTGGTGGGGCAACTTGGAAAGACAACTACACCTTACCACAGACACAGTATCTTGGGAACTTTTCAAGGAGAGGTTCCGAAGGAAATATCTACTAGAATACTACGAGGAGAAACAGGTAGGGGCATTTCATGCCCTAGTACAAGGAAATAGAATTGTGGAAGAGTATGAGACCAGGTTTATGGAACTGGTCAAATACGTTTCGTATATGGACAATGACCAGCGACAGGCAGAGCGCTACGTTTATGGGTTGAACCCAAAGATAAGAGCTATGGTGCGGATGTGGAAACCGTCGTCAGTAGCGGAGGTGGTGGAAAGTGCGTGTTATGCAGAAGAACACATGAACTTAACAGGGGGTACAAGGTCGACATTTCCACATCGCCCTGGATTCGTAGGAAAGACCCCGAGGACATTTCCTAGGGGAGGGGGCTCGAGGCCACCACCTTATGGTAACAAAGTCGTACCAAGGACAGTAGCTGCAGGGATTTCAATGGAAACTAGTGCATCATCTCGTTCATCGCCAACGGTACAGACAGGTCCACGACCATCTCTAAGAACAACTAGTAGGGGCAGGGGTTCCAGGGGAAGGAAATTATTTCAAAGACAGACACATAACAATGTACAGGTTTAATCTCATATTGCCTGTTGGAGATGCAAAGGACCCCATTACGAGCGGGATTGTCCAGAGTTACAATTAGGGTTTGTGCATAGAGAAGGAAAGGCACAAATGGGGAGGTCAAGTGGCAACCATCAAATTTACGCAGCGGTTAATAACCGCCAAGCCGAACATCAATCCACCGTGGTGGAGTCATCAGGTATGATAAATCATATTAATGTTAAGATTTTGTTTGATTCTGGTGCGACAGATAGTTTCATTTCACCATCTGCATTAGAAAAGTGTGGGCTGGCAGCCTACGAGCATGATGACTTTAAACAAGTCGATATGGCTTCAGGGGAAAAACATGTTGTAGGACCTAGTGTCGATAATTGTATAGTAGACCTAGGAGTGTGCACTACCAGGTTGAAGGTATATGTCACTGCTCTTGGGGCGTATGACCTAATCATTGCAATGGATTGGTTAGCAGCTCATCGAGCTTTGGTAGATTGTTTCGAAAAGAGAGTGCTTTGTATTGATGATGAGGGAAGACCAATAGAGATCGAGGGTGTGCAGAGAAAAGTGTCATTACGCTTTATATCGACTATGAAGGTCAAGTGGTGCTTGAGGCAAGGGTGTCGACTACATGTAGTGGAAGCAGTGGGTGAAAGGAAAGGACCCTCATTAGATTAGTATCTGGTATTGTTAGAATTTCCAGATGTTCTTCTGGACGAGTTACCAAAGTTACCTCCTGAAAGGGAGCTTGATTTTAACATTGAGATAAAACCTGGTGCATAACTAATATCCAAGACTCTGTATCGAATGACAGCGCCGAAACTTTGTGAATTGCAAATGCAGTTGAAGGAGTTACTAGACTTAGGGCTAGTAAGGCCCAGTGTCTCACCTTCGGGCACACTGGTAATTTTTGTAAAGAAGAAGGATGGATCCTTACGACTGTGTATAAACTACAGGGACTTGAACCGTGCTACAGTGAAAAATAGGTACCCAATGCTGCAAATAGATGACCTCTTCGATCAAATGAAAGGAGCAACGATATTCTCAAAGATCGATTTGCGATCTGGGTATCATGAGTTAAGGATTAAAGAAGGTGATATCCCAAAAACTGCCTTTC
>ML781192.1:148115-202589 GCA_009831015.1 Picea engelmannii | reverse complement strand
TAGCTACACATGCATTCCTTATACACATACACTAGTATGTATGAGCTTTCTTGACTTACTTACTGATAATGTTAGTTACTTGTTGTGAATGTGTGAACCATGCTCTTCTCCTTGGTACCACCAGATACCTTAAACTTCGGGACAAAGTTTCTTGAAGGGTGGGTGTATGTAACGACCCTAATTAAATAAATATTTAAAGATTGTAAAGTAAAATTAATTAAAGAAAATAATTGTGATTAATTAAGTAATACTCTAACTACATATCGCATTTAATGACCTGAGAAATAAATCTTAAAAGATCAATGAAAAATGTTTAAAAATGGTTGTGTATGCAGAGCGAGAGCCTATGAATCCTGAGAAGATAAAACATTTAAGGGGGAGAAGGGACAGGCACGGAGGGTGGTTGGAGAGGAGTAACTGCATGATTCGACGAAGGAGGAATAAGGGAAAGGGGAAGGTGACGGGAGGATCATTTGACAGAGGAGAGATTTTTCTGAGGACTTTTGGACTTGCTGTGAGCACAGAGATGGGAACTGTGGCTTTTGATCAGGGGAGGCACTGAGTTGCTGGAGGTTTTGGGCATGGAGGGCCAGGATATCCGTAGATATCCTGGAGCTAGGTAGTTTTCCTAGTTGGCAGGGAGGATAGTAGTTTTGGGCAATTATTTTCCTGTTTGTGGCAGGATTGATCTGAAGAGCAGGTAGCAGGAAGGCAGCAGCAAGGCACAGAGACAACAGAAATTAGCATCAGAACCAGGTACTTTGTTAAGTTATGTATTTATTTCTTTCTGTCATGAATTCAGTATTTATTGATAAATCTAAGTTCCTGAAGTTGTTGTTATGAGAATGACTATTATGCTAAGAAGTTATTGTTTCAGTTTATGAAATAAAATGTTTATGAATCTTAATGATGTTTAGAAGAATTAGGTTGTTACAAACACTCTTTCAAATACAAACATCTTATCTTCTTCAAACAAACAAAAATTCTAGCCTCTGAACCTCATTACACCTCTCGCCTTATTCGTGAATCTTTGTGATGCAAAACCCCACCCCTCCTAGGGGTCTCGCACGACCTACCGGTACAGTTTCTTCTGTTGGATTTTAATTAGCTCTTGAATCCTTGTGGAATCCTCTCTTATGTACATAGGCCCCTTTAATTTCCTTCAAGTGCAGGTCCGCACAAAACAGAGACTCGCAGGCGCTTATACTAAGTCCCTTTTTCCTTTGGGTCAAAATCACAGACGCTAGCCCCTTTTTCTTGGCGGAATCACATATGACCTTGGGCTAGAACCGAGCACTTAGACACACAACACTATTTGGAGCTCCAACACTACAACACTCTGAAACTTCAGGCTTTAGAATATTTAACAACAACACACTCCAATTCTCCCAAATGTCGAACTGACAAACTCTCGAAGAGTTCATCGATTGACAGTGCACACTCCTTTCCATGATCTATGGTGGATGTCTATTTCGGGACTCCAAGCTTCAAGATTTTTGAGACTCCAACAAACATTGCCTCCTGAAATTTTGAATGCCAAATTGGTGATCTACGACTCTTTCTCCTCCTATAGCCAACAATTGTGATCAACTATGGAACTTCGGTCTTCGTGACTTCTTTCTTCTAATCACCACTAAAATATTGAACTGTTTAACGTCGAATTTGTGAAGGGAGGAGATCTACGGTCCACGTTTACTCGTCAACAAATGGTCAGGATTGAATCCGGGCTTCGAGACTTCGGGACTTTTCACACCAAAACAAATTTCACCCACAATCCTCCAGATAACTGAATTTCTGAATACTTGGAAATCTGTGGACACGTGTACCCAACAACCGATGATCAACATTTACTCCAGAATTCGGGACTTTAGGGAATTATGCACTACACACAATAATAACCAATTTCTCCCGAAGTGTCGAATCCCCGAACCACTCGTGGATCCAAAGACTCACACTCTCCCAGTGATCTATGGTGTATATTCACTCCGGGACTTTGGAGCTTCGGGGATTTTTCCTCCCTTGATACAAACAATGTAAAATTATTGGAAAAATGAAGTCCAAAGGACTTGGGGGTTTAAAAACCATGCTCCTTCTCCGTAATCCAACGACTATGATGGATTATGACACATCCCAAACAAATCTCGTCCACTCACTTTTAAACAAAGAGATTTCCCTTCTTGGGGAAATACTCTCGCTATCCCTCCTTGAGCTTCGTCACTTGAATGAATTGAACTCTGGTACACACCTTGCACTTCCCTCCTGATATTTTTCACTTAAAAGACTCGAACCTTGGCACACACTTTGTGCTTCCCTCTCGAGCTTGGGACTTAAAGAAGTCACTTGCACTCCTTGCACTATCTCTCCTCTAATATTGGGACTTGTAAAAGTCACATGCACACTCCTTGCACTATCTCTAATATGATATTTTTCAACACTTAACAAAATGTCAACTATGTGCACTCTTTGCACTGGTCTCCCCTATGAGATTTTATACTCCTATGAGTATATGCACACTCCTTGTGCTCGCTCTTCGTAAACTTACGCTATCTCTCCTGAGCTATTTGAACTTGTAGATGATTCAATATCCGCATTCCTTGTGTGGGAACTATGCACTCCTTCCATGAGTTTCCCCTTTGATAGTTTACACTACTGTGAGTGTAGGCACACTCGCGCTAGATTCCTATCCCTCCTAAGATTATGACTGGTTCTGGTGCCCACCTGGCATAATCCTCATAGAACTCCTGAATGAGTTCTAGCACACTCCTTGCGTTGTATTTTTAGAGTGTTTCCACAACTCTAACATGCACTCCTTGCACAACCTTGAGAGCCCATAACACCCAAAAATTCACACAGATAGGGAATTATATCTATTCCTCCAAAGGGAACATTTATACACTCATGACATTCATAAACATGCACATTAAACATTAAAAAAAAACATTCATTCAAAGAGAAATATGATTTTCTATTAAATATGAATGATGTTTACAAGATTTTAAAATGGTTATAAGACTAGACTGCAACAAATTATCAGTTCTTCTCTCCTCTCCTCTCTCAATTCTAGCCACTTTTTAACTAACTACTTACATCATAAAATACATTGATTTATACAATCTTGGCTTCTCGAGCCTTCTCTCCAGACCGTTCTAGTGCTTTCATATCATAATTAAAATCCTCCTACCACTAATATTATTACAATAAATATTCATCTACAATCTTCATATCTGAAGCGATGCTCAAGATCTGTACAAATTACGACCCACTAAAGGAAATTTACACTTATCCTTACACAATACAATGTCTCTCTCTTCCTCAAGCCTTACAAACTTTATTACATTAAATGATAAATTTAAAACAAAATGAGAAGGCTAACGCTTCTCTCTCCTCGGGATCTGCTCCCTCCATGCACTGTTACACTGGCTACTGACGCACTACTGAGTAGGAGTGATGCTCCTGCATCACTTTGGAAATTGAAAAACATCCCAAAAATTTGAACCGAGAAGACGGCTACAAACTCAACCAATCTTGGAACCCTATTATCCATCATCTTTCCACTTGATTCTCCTTTTTCTTTCGGGTTTCTTTCTATTTCCTCCTTCTCCGAACTCCCCCCCCCCCTTCCTCTTTTTTCTCTTAACGTTCTCCCTTTTGATCCTTGGCTCCCTAATCCTCTTTCTAATCTATTTTATTCTTTAAATTCTTTTTAATTATTATTAATTATTAACCGCTTAATTCTTTTTAATATTTAATAATTATTACCACCTTTTAATCATCCTATATTATCCCCCTTTTCTCGTCCTTGATTCTAATCTTCCTATTATTTCCCCCTTTTTTATTTTATTTTATATTTTATTATTATTATTGATTATATTCTTTAGCAATGATTCTTCTCAACCCTAACTTCTCTTTGGACAATTATTATCTTTAATCATTATAATTTTTAATGATTATCATTATATTATCAAATTGTTTATTTTGAATTTTTTTAATAACTAACCCCGTCCCTTCTAACCCTTTTTAAATTGTTAATCATCCCCCCAAATTTTTAGATTTTCCTTTTTTCCTCCAAACCATAGGATTATTAATAAATAATAAAAATCATTTATATTATTTTCAATCCTTTTATTAATATTTTCCCTCTTCACCATATTCTCTTTACTCTTTATTTTAATTTTATAATCTTAACTAATCTTTTTAACTGTTTCAATTTTCATCTTTGACCTCAATAATTATTATTTTCCACTCTATTTATGTTTATTCCTTAATTTACCTTATTTTATCCAACGGTTCTCTATTTTACAACGTTCATTTTCACATCTATCTCTTTATATTCTTTCATCAACAAACTTTTTGATCATTGAAGCTTACCTTCCCGGATGACGGGTGGAGTGTCCACTCAAAACGTTGGACGTTTCATAAATTTTGACACAATGTTTATCCATAAACTATTCTAACACTATGGATAACTGTGAAAACCTAAATTCTCTAATAATTGTACTTTTAACCACAGTTTATTCTTCAACAATATTCAACAGTTTATCATTAGCATTCAATATAATCATAAACAACATCACATCACAATAGATACACAATACACCATAATTTACATGGAAACCCAAACGAGAGAAAACCACATAATGCGTTTCTTATATATCAAAAGAATACATTCATTGGAAACATAAACTTCCAATTCTCTAACTAGAACTGGAAGGAGGCTCCAACCCCCTATTCTCAGGCTCCAACCTGAAGGAAGATACAACTCCATGATTCTCTAGCTCTAACCAAAAGGAGGATACAACCCCCTAGGTTATCCATATACAATCTAAAGGTGGCTACAACCACCTGTCCTTGCCCTGTCCCGCCGCCCTTAAATATAAATGTAGACCAAATGTCACAAAATCTGTCACTGTCACAACTCTGCCACTGTCACTGTCTCTACCACTGTCTCATTAGCCTGTATCTAATAATCAACTAGATTAACTTGTACCATACCATGAATCAAGTGTATACCGATATTTATGTAGGTGGATATCGGTGGCCACCCACCTATTACTATTGGCTCAAAACAGTCTTATGGAAACTTACTAGTTTTAGCAGTTTTTCAGTTCCTAAACTTCTGGGGCCATTTTGAGGGCCTAAATTAAGTATTTTTGGGATAGAGCACCTCAATTGCAACTAAAAGATATTATATATCCTGCAAAATGAATATCCTTGATGATACCTTTCTAATGAGCAATCGTGCACTCCAAATGAATATCGTATGCCAAAGTTACGCCCCCAGGAAGTTGATACACCAAACTACCCAAAACGGGGTCCACAAAATTGTTGGCTTTTCATCTTCTAGGGTTAGGGTTTTGGATTTTATTGATGCTAAAAATGCCTTTAGAGCCTCATTATAATCATATTCTTACGAATGTGAGTAGTTGTCATATCTCTTATCAGAGATAAGTTTCCACCATTCTAGCGAGCCATTCACTCTGTATTTCTATAGTTTTGTACATTTTTCTCATTAATAGAAATTGTGTATTACTGTATCTCTGTGTTTATGGTTGCATATCTGATATATTTCTGTTATATTATCAGATATCTGAGATATCTTTGTACATTTCTTTATTATATCTCCACTCTCATTTCGTGTCAAAAATAATCTAAATCAAGGGTATCAAAGCAGGATGTTCTTAATCATTTTTTTCAGTGCATGTCCCCGCCGAGGTCCTAGTATAGCAAGTTAGGTCTCGAGCTTGTCTCTCTTAAGGAAAATCTCTCTCACATGCCCAAGAAACCCTCCATGGTGGAAGAAAATAAAAATGATAGAGCAAACGATTTTATTAATATGTTGCTTGAGAAAGATCTCACGCGATAAAGGGATGAAATGATGGAGAATTTTTCCGACATCCTTCAACGCATGCCGATAAAAACTAGTGCGTCTTCATAAAGAGACCACTTTGGAGGTGCCTCACCTTTCAAGGTACAACTTAATTTTTATATTCCCATATTTGAAAGACAGATAGATGCATATGCCCTAGAAAATTGGTTAAATATGCTAGAAGGTTATTTCTCTGTTCATAATTTTTCCGACAGGGAAAAGATCACCTTCACACCTTAAATATCTCCTCCATGTCAAACATTGATGGGAAACTTACTGGGAGAACACTTACACAAAAGAGTCTGGAATATATATGGCCGAACCCACTTGGGATTTTATTGTGGATGCGGTCAAGGAACAATATTACCTTGTTGGTAAATATGATGAAAAATACATGAGATGGACCACGCTACATCAAGAGAGGGGCCAAGAAGTTCTAGAGTTCACCAATACCTTCCATACCTTGTGCACCATGTTGGGTATCAAATATTATGAGCGGCATTTGGTTTTGAAATATTGTAGGGCTCTACATAGGTACATCCAAATTGAAATGGAGTTTCTGGACATCTCATTGTTGGGAGTTTCCTATCGATATGATGTCAAAATCGAGCAGAAATTTAGGCACCATAACAAACGAGAGTTCAGGTTTGCAAATCCGCAACAACCAAAGTATGATAAAGATGACCCTAAAAAATAGACTCCCGAAAACCCTTGCAAGCCACAAGAAAAGAAGGGTAATGGAAAGAAGGACACTGGAAAATGGTGTGATTTCCACAAGATCCCCTAGCACAACACTGATGAATGTCGCTCAAAATAGTCATTGGTGGATGAGATCAAAGACAAGGAGATGAACCCTGATTCAGAATCTGATTAAGAAAATAGTGGAAAAAGACAGATGATCGACGCAGACCACACTGCTACTGTCATAACCACAACAATTCAACCAGAAGAACCAACAGATCATGAAGAGGGGGATCACCTTTTTCATTCACAGATGTGGGTGAAGGGGACCCCCCTGCATTTTATTGTTGATAACAGAAGCTAGAAGAACCTCATCTTAGCATAGGTCTTCAAACAATTGGGATTACCAACAACACACACCCGTAACCATACAACATCGAGTGGATTTTCTAGGGACGAGATCTCTATGTCATCCAACAGTGTCGATTGTCATATGGGCATCCATCCCTTCAAGGATGAGGTATTATGTAATGTTTCATAACTGGATGTTTGTGATGTTCTCTTGGGCCGACCATATATGTGGAAGAGCCATGCTATCTATGATTCTCAACCCCGTAGTGTCATTTTTACTCTGTGGGGTCATATCTACAAGATACTAGAGGTATATCCAACTACTATCCCACCTAAACAGTGTCACAAGGTAGTATCTCATACTACAAAATTCAACTTATTCACAATCTATTCAAAAGGTGAACAAAATAACACCACTGCAGCCTCATTCCAAGCACCTTTTGTCCAATAGAAGTAGGTTGAAAATATTGAAGCAAAGCGCAAGGATTTCTTCTACACACAACCATCGCATGTAGCCAGACTGGTTAAAAAGGTCGAACCCTTCTAGCCACAACTTTGTAACAACCTTCAACAATCTAAGCAACACAACTTCTCCAGCAAGGCAAGCAACTCATCAAGATGCAGATTCAACAAACACTTTTCCCTCTCCCCCGGACACTCAATGCAATGGATACCATTTCTTCCTAAGGAGAGAGGATTGAACCAGGTGGATATCAGTGGCCACCCACCTATTCCAACTATCTCAAAACAGTTTTCTGCCGGCTTATATTTTTAGCAGTTTTTTAGTTCTTAAACTTCTGGGGCCATTTTAAGGGCCTAAATGAAGTATTTTCGAGATCGAGCACTTCAATGATACCTGAAGGATTTTATTGAGCCCCAAAAATGAATTTCCTCAATGATACCTTTCCAAATATATATCGTGCAATGCAAACAAAGATCATATTCCAAAGTTATGCCCCTGGGAAGTCGATACATCAAACTACCCAAAACGAGGTCCACAAAACTATTGGCTTTTCATATTCCTGGGTTAGGGTTTTGGATTTTATTTATGTTAAAAATTCCTTTAGAGCCTCATTGTAATCATATTATTGGAAATGTGAGTATCCATCACATCTCTTCTCAGAGATAATTTTCCACCATTCTAGCGAGTCTTTTACTCTGTATTTCTACAATTTTGTACATTTTACTCATTAATAGAAATTGGGTATTACTGTATCTCTGTGTTTAAGGTTACATATATGATATATTTCTGTTATATTATTGGATATATGAGATATCTCTGTACATTTATTTATTATATCTCCGCTCTCATTTTGTGTCGAAAATAATATGGATCAAATATACATACTATCTCATGCATCAATCATGAACGAAAAGATACATCAACAATGAGTAGTGAATCATGAACTAGAGCATCAACCATGTACAACCATTATCATATACCATACCATCAACCATATGCATATATGTACCATGTCATCAATGAAACATAACAAATACCCTATGCATGTCCCTCATTCATGTGTCACCATACACCATGAATAACCCTCAACCATGTACAAACAACTCAAGGATGTGAACTATAAAAACCATATCAATGTTGAAACATACATACGAGTGCTTCTCACTCAACCAACTAACCAACATATACCATATCCAAGTACAAGAACAACCATACCAATAATTCCTCAAGAATTCACAACATCATAAGAAAATATAAGTATCAAAATAAACTAGTAACCATACCATAACTTCTATAGATGATATGAACCTGTAAAATTATGACATGTGAACTTGCTTTCAGACTCCAGGGACCTGGTACCAACATCTATTCAAATTTTCATGATATTTTCATATGTATGAAAATTTACCTTCTACATCCCGCATATATACACTCTTTCCCCCACTGTAGCCTACATACATATGCTCCCTCTCAGGTCTGCAATTCATGTATACCTAAAAAACTAGGGTTTTGCTGTAAATCTGAGATTTTCGCCATCAGATCTTCTTTTATACCTCATAAAATGACGCTACAACATTATAAAAATATCACTAGATCACATGAAAGATACAAAATGAATAAGTGCATGAGTGTACTTATGAATGACTCCTTGAGGTGCTTATATACTTGTTCTAGGTAACTCCTATCCTTATTTTCGGGATTCTAGGGTTTTCTTGTTACAACAAATTTACCCCTTTGACCAAGGCTTATAAAAAACTAGGGGATTCTTGTCCACTCTTTGGGGCTTCCAACTTTACAAGGCCATATCTCCCTAACTGTGAGCAACTATGTGGCATTCCTCATATCATAGAAAATGAAATGTCGAGTAATATCCATCTATGAGTGTCTTTCTTGTATTCACATTGTCCTTTCTATACATATTCATATTTCAACTTTGGGTACCAAAACCACACCGTCGAGTCTACCAAAATTCTTCAAGGGTTTACATCAATGAAAAACGCCTGTCTAAACCAATTTTTCAACATGCCCTAATTAAAACCTTGTTCTAAGTTTAGTTCCCATGATGAAGTACATTCATAGGCTCGAGAGCCCTCTTTAGTCCTGCCATGATTTTTTTTTGAAGCCTCATATCTTCTTCTCAATATTTTTCTAGAGAATACCCATGGGGCTCCCTCATTTACGTGTTAAGTTGTAATACTACATTACATTATGTTGCTTGTGATTTTGAGCCTAATGCCATATTTAGCTTATTTTTCTTTAGCCTCTTATGCATTCTCATAAGTTTCTAGCCTTGTAATGATTGTCTTTATGACTTGACACCTTTTTCCTTAGAGGAAAATTTCCCTTGAGTGCCCTTATCCTGCACATGATTCCTTGCATTATGCATAGGTATGTTCCTTGCACTTGGAACTAGTTTTCTTTCCCATGACACTCATTTCCTCCACTGTATTCTAGCATTATTTACTCTTTTTTCAGGCTTTCATAATATGAAAAAGACAAATAAGTTCAAATAAAAAAAAATAACATGGGAATGAGTCTTCTATATCTATATTGGCAGAATTTGAGTCGCATTTGAACAAATCACAAAGTTTTGAGTCCAATATAAACATTTGGGTTTATTATAGATTTAGGAAACTAGTATAGTTACATAGAGTTTTTACTCCTCCAACTAGTTATTTCAGTCCATGTTTCCTAAGTCACATAATGTGTTGTGTTCTTGTTCATAAGACGTTTATCCTGTGTTGGCCATTCTACATAAATTATTGGCTTTGCAAGTCGACCTCCCCATGTGTCAAGTCCATCTTAGAATTAGAAGTATCATTGTATTATACTCATGATAGTATGGAGGGTCCTCATCGAATTTCTTCTTGTGAGTTAATCTCTTATCGACAATGACAAATTTCTCTAAGAGCTTGACCTAGAGTTTCACCCTGGCCTATTTACATCATTGATTGGAAACCTTGTGTTCAACATATGGCATTCCATCATTGGTCATTGACTGAGTGGTTTCCCTTGTGTTCGATGACAAGAACATTATTCACACATTTGGATTCATGCAATATCTTGGATTACATTTTTCCCTATTGGTGGTTTCCTCTCCTTTTTCAATAGTCTTCATTATTAGTTGTTATTCAAAGGGCCCTCTTCATGCACTATTTACATGTGGTGCACATGGGGAACATACTTCATGGTGGTCCTTACAATATTTCATTTGAGTCCTTCCAAATCTTTAGAATTCTACTACTCCTCACGTTGGATGACGGGATATTCCTTAATCCCCTCCTTCCAGTGGATCTCTTCCTATTGAATTCAACACATCTTGCTCCAGGACAAAGATACATAGTCATTTCTAGTACCTTGGGGCTTGTAGTCATCAGTGGTATGTTCCCTTGCTATTGATAGTGGGAATACATCAATGTCCCCTGATCGGTAGATTATACTAGGTGCTCGACATCATATCCTCTATTAACACTTGTTATATTATACTAGGTACCTTGATGCCCATTATCATTATTGGTGGGTTGTATCACTTTTTTTAATGATATATATCACTGACGAGTAATCAAAAGGTGTCCCACCATGTTCAACTCCAACACATATATTCACATAGTGTAGACTCATACCACGGTGGTTGGGTTGAATATCTTGGGAATGTGGTGGCATCACCTCTTTTTATACTGCTTCCTGGCTCACAATTGGATTGTACCACCCCACACATGTATACTCATGAAGGATACGTTTTTCCATCTCTTGCCCCTGCTATCCTTCATTATTTCTGAGACATATATCTACTGTGTATTTATTTGTGGCTATGATTTGTGTTTGGCATGGACCCACCATGTATCTCTTTCATGGACATGATTAGTACTATATATACATATTACATGGATCCATAGTGTACTTGATTGGTGGTCATGCTTATCATCACACCCGATCATGGGTATTACCTCCTCGGGAATTGAGTGGTTTTGACTCGTTTCTATGTTGGTTTTTGTCCTTAGATTAGATTCTAGTGACCTTCACCCTCGACTAACTTCTCTTGAAGACATGTAATGTATTTCGGCCATTAGTTGCTATTTTGACCTCACACATTAGGGGGAATGTGTTATAGCATCAAATTCCACCTCTAAAGCTTTGATTCTCTTATTGGACTTATGCCTATCCTCCTTACATAAAACTATTCCCCATAACTCCTTGATTCCTTCTAAAAAACAATATTTTGAAGGATGTATGTGCCCTCACATCTATGAAACCCGTGTACATGTGGGCTACTTAAGGGACACCCACGTACATGGTAATAATTTTTAAAAAAGAAATACAATTATTCCGAAATTGATGATGAGTTATAGGATTGGTTATTTTTCTAACTCCGCTTTCCCATACTAAACTGTCTCTAATTAACTAGAGACCGCATAAAAGGAAAATTTACTGCATGGAGAAAGGTAATAATGTTTTTCACATTCAAGAAATAACTCATTTGGCTATTCCCCTCGAGCCTGTAAGAACATTATATCCCTGTTGTTACTGATTTCTTGACTTGGAAACCCTTGTTTTCAATTTCCCTTTATCAACAACATTATATTTCCAAGAGTTTCCCTTTATAATCTCTTTGGTCCTGTGGTGACTTTAGTGTTAGGAACATCCCTATAGCATGATCTAGGGTAGTGGAATATATGATCTCTTTCGACAGGGAATATCCGCATCAAGTAGGTATAAGTTGTAGCCACCTTGGTGACATTCATTAATAATACATAAAACTCATCCCTTCAAAGTATATTGTGTTATTATTGTTCAAATTTACAATGCTTTTGTATACATTTCGGTAGAATACTAATTTCTTTGTTCTTTTCCGTTATTTTTCATAGAACTAGCGGGTAGTTACTACTATAACTACCTCTTCGTATATATATAATTGTTCAAGGTTTTTACATATTGCAAAGAGACCATTGGAAAGGAGAAAAAGGAATCCGTCAATAGGGAACAACATCGAACATTGGGGTCTCGGTGAGATGATTTTCATCTTTTTCATTAGGTTAGTTATTTTTGTGAAATTCAATTATTATATATTAGTTTGGTATTTTGTTTGGAATTTAATTTGTATATGGTCATCGATATGTTGTAGTAAGCCCACTACCGTAGGATATTTTCCCTGAAATCAAGGAGGAGGGGGAGGAGGAGGATTAGTGGATGATGACACATGTGTAGGAGAAGGAAAAGGATCAGTGGATGGTGACACAAGTGGAGGAAGAGGAGGAAGATGATTAGACATGGATGGAGAAAACACATGTGTAGGGGGAGAAGGATCATATGTGGATATAGGTTCAAACATATGTGGAGGGGAATAAGGAGGATTGGTGTATGGTTCAATTAACTCATGTGGAGGAAGAGGAGGAGGAGGATCAAACATGGATGGAGAAAACACATGTGTAGGGGGATACGGATCATATGTGGATATAGGTTCAGACATATGTGGAGGGGAAGAAGGAGGATTGGTCTATGGTGAAATCAACTCATGTGGAGGAAGAGGAGGAGGAGGAGCATCAGATATGGATGGAGAAAACACATGTGTAGGGGGAGAAGGATCATATGTGGATATAGGTTCAGACATATGTGGAGGAGAAGAAGGAGGATTGTTGTATGGTGCAATCAACTCGTGTGGAGGAAGAGGAGGAGGAGGATCATACATGGATGGATAAAACACATGTGTAGGGGGAGAAGGATATATGTGGATATAGGTTTAGACATATGTGGAGGGGAAGAAGGAGGATTGGTTTATGGTGCAATCAACTCATGTGGAGGAGGAGGACCATGTGGTGGAGTAGAGGATGTGGATGGGTCTACTGATGAGCTATATGGAGTAGGATCATGAGAATGACCCCCCAACCTCTCAATGAGGCTGATGGCACTGACAATATGATGCATCAACTATGGAATTTCATGATAAATAATCCTCCATATTATAGAGAGATATTGTACCCATAATATGTCTCTAACTGATGCAGGTACCACTCTGTGACTAATCATTATACCGCATAGAGGATACACCACCTCTATCTAGACTTTTCCATCTAGCTTCCATGGCATGCAAGGTATTTGTACTATAGGAAATTCCTTTGCCTCCTCCATCTTCTCATATTGTTGGGGAGTATCATCCCCAACATATGTTCCAATATCTGCAAAAAAATAGATAATAATAATGTTACAATAAATTACATGTCCATTAAATAAGACATAAAAATATGCAACTATATTTATCAAAACACATCGATAATATTACATCTTTCATCTGGTGTCTTAGCTATTTTAAATTGGATGTTTGGATATATTCTCCAATCCATCCCTGAAGATGGGTACTATACAATATTGAGGATAGGATTTTCCTCTCAAACCAATAAATCACATACATCCCTACTAACCAGTGTAATGGGAAACTCGAGTTGACCCTTCTTTGGAAACATCTGCCCCCACATGTGCATATGCACAACAATAATAGGCCTAGCAAGAAATTGGGGTACTACTAACCGAGTGGCATGAACCCTCTCAAAAAATAGTGTAACTCTGAAATGAATGGGAAGAGTCTTGTCCCATTTAAAATGGCACGAAAGTGATCTAATGCAAAAAAAAAACGTCTAAAAAAAATATCCAACCACCTAATTAATTGGGGCCTCTGCACTAAAATATCTACATAATGAAACAAAGAGATACTAACATGTTTCAAATCAGATATATAGTGTGAGACTTACAAGATAATAAGACACAAACACCTAACCTCCTCTCTATCAAATGAACATATCTGCAGTTGACCACCAAGAACTTGGAACTCTGAAGATGAATGAATGTCCAGACAAACATATCTCTGCATATATGCTAGTTGGGTCTCTCTTGCAACACCCTGTGATAGCTCAGGGAATTGGGGGAAAGCATCCCCCCTCCTAGTCAACCCAATGATGAAATAAAAGTCGTCCTCTGTGGAATGATACCACATATCGGGAACGACCCAAAACCCTTGTCTCCCATGATGCCAACGATGGATCAAATGTTGTAACAATGAAGACTTTCCTCTAAGGGATGTACCCTCCTAATAAAACTTGAGGATATTGACATCCATCAAAAGGGAATGTGTCTATTGTGAAATAGTTTGAGGTAAAAACTCCCTCTCCCTCTCTCTGGCCTCCCATTCATGTACACATTTGTATGTCTCAAGCTATTGTTGTTGATGCCTCTCCTCTCGTCTCCGTTGTCTCTAATTCACACAAAAATATTGTTATGAACACACACACACACACACACATATATATAAAACATGATATCAACAACTTGTATTTAAAAAAGTCTATTTTGTTTTTGCAAAAAAGTCTAAAAAAGTAACTACTGCACCTAAAACAGAACATACGCTTCACCTTCGGTGCTCTATATCAAACCAACAACACTACCATGCAATTTTGTTATTAACACGCACCAGTATGCCACGCTTCTTGTTGAACCACCACATATTTTAGCAATGTGTCCCATAAGACGCAACACACAGTTAAATTGTGAAATAATAGGGCCGGTGTCGTGCTCTTTACAACACCAATGTGTTTTTGTACCTAAATGCATCACTAAGTTAAATTGTTTCATTGCAACTTAAGTGGTGCGATGTGTTAATATGAACGCACTGGTGCTACCATGTTGTTGTAGCACCTGCATTATGTTTTGTGGTACATTGGGTTGTATAGAACATTGGTAATGAGGTTTTTATTGAAATTCCCTAACACGTGAAATCATACAATATTTTCATGGTGTAGTTCTTTTAACTACATTGGTTCATCTCGTTAACAAATATGCACCTCTACGCTAAATTTTATGGAGAAAAAAATTATTGATGCACTTTGTTAAAATGAAATCACTAGTGTGATAGTTTTACCAAAGCACTGGCATGTTGTTTAGTGGTGTGTTTTCTTACTAACGCACCGAAAAAGGGGCCTTACAGAAGATGATCCACTATGATTATTTTTCAAAACCTATCATGGTGCATATTTCTAGAGTTTATGTACTAGTTCTCTACACTTATTGGCACACCGCTACGTATTTTAGTGGTGCATCGAATACGATGCACCGCGTTGGTGGATTATGAAAAATTTGTCCTGATGCCATCCTCTTTATAAAATTGGTGCATTTGATGGAGCTATGGGCACCACTAGGTTAAATTTATTTATCTCAACTGAAAGGTGCGATGTGTTTCTATTAATGCATTGATGCTACCATGAGACACCCCTCTATGTAAAGCATAGAGCATCATGCACAAGGCCTCCAATGAGACGACACACTATGTCAAGTCGATCAATATATGTCCTATTGTGGTTTTGTAAACAACATCAGTGCATTTGGCTAAAATGGTTGCACCGCTAGGTTAAATTTTATGTATCGTAGATTTAGTGGTGCACTTAATTAAGTAGAATGTACCAGTGCGGGGAGAAACCAATTACACATTGGTTGTGGGGCGTTCCAAATGACACACTGGTTTGTTTCAAAATTTATCACAATGCTCTTCCTTAAATGACACTAGTGCATACGTTTATATTAGATGCGTTCAAGCGATACTTACTATGAATTTAACACATGATGTAATTGTTTGGGGCAAGCCGAAGCATTCAGGTGCACTGTGCGAAATTGGAATTTTTTCTTTTGTAAATGCCAAATTTCAATCTAAATTCAAATTTTAATTACATAAAAATGAAAATAGGAAGGTAATAAACACTTTACATGGTCTCTTATGTCCCAAGGAGGCATGGTTTCACCATTGAGAGGAAATGAAAATTAGTGGTAATTTCCACAATTTGGAAATTTGTGGAATCTACCAATGGAGCTATCCAAGTCACTATAGATCCTTGCAAACATAGTGTATTTGGAAGGAGGGTGAGCACCAACATTTTCTTGAGAGTTTGGAACCATGGGATGAAGTGTAATAATGAAAAACAATTGGGTATATTTTATTTTATTTATCCTACCGCGGGGTTCCTAATGACAGTGATGCACACCTGTGCATAATGTTCAACAGCACCAATGTGCTTTTGTCAGTGCTTGTTATTTTTATTATAACATACGATGATTATTTTAAACATATAAGAAGTGGTTCTTTATTTCTTATGTGCACACTGGTGCCTATGTACCTGAAAGGCACACCGATCAAAAACCTCTGCAAAAACATGTAGCCACCCGTCTCCACTAACAACCTCTTCTATAAATAGAGGAGGGATATATTTTTTAAGGAGGTTTCATAAAAACCACCAAAATAGGGTGTTCTCCTTGTAGTGCATGGATGCATTACATCTATATGGCCCCATATATTCATTAAATTAAGGCAAGAATGTGACAGTTTGTACCTTCAATGATGAGATCAAATGACATTTCAATAGTCAATATCTACGACATATATTAGTTTTGGAGAGTCGAACACCATAACTTTAATGCACCTCATACCATCTACAATGGTATAACACTTGGATGCATGGGAATCATCCAATAATTTTAGAGGCAAAAGCTAGTTTCCAATAATGTAGTTAGGAACTTTGAAGTAGTCTCCAATATCACCTTGTGTTTACCCACTGTAGAGGCCTCATCCCAGTTTTCAAAAAATTCCTTGTGGGATTTGAAACAGTATGTCGATACCACTCTATGGCTTGATACCACTACCTTTAAATATAACGACTTTAGAAAATTAAAGAGTTACTCCCAAATTACTTGAATTGACACTTGGCATATGGCCACAAAAACTCCAACTTGACTGTCACAATATCCACACTAAATTCTAACCCTATTAATAATACTTTTTAAACCTATTCAATGAAAAAATCAGGCATTTAACTAGGCTTTCGGCTTTCTTGATTATCATGTGTTCCTAGATCTATTATGTGGCTTTCCCACACCCAATTATTGTTGACCTCAACACACCTAGTTGTGAGTTACGCTGATATCTAAAATTCCCAAATTGGCCCTATGTTGAAGCTAGGCTCTAACACCACATTGTGGCATCGACACCCAATACTACTAGCCATGGGACAAGTAGCCATGATACATGGATTTCAAATTCTAGCCCCTGTAGGCCATATCCACACAATAACAATTGGATAAGCATCCTAGGGAGGACTAGATTTCATAAGAATCATGCATAGGGGTCATAATTAATTTTCAACGGAATTAATCATGAATGAATTAATAAATATTCATGGAAACCAAATTCATATGATTATATTTAATCATAATCACACACAACATGCAAAATACATAGGATTCCATAACACAAAACGTCATTCATTTTGCATATTCATAAGAGATGATAAACCACATATCTTTTAGCAGAAATTGGTCCATGGAACTAAATTTATATGAAAAATTCTTCACCCAACCATAGGTATCAAATTTATATACCACCCGCAAGCTAGGATATGAGGTCAATATAGTGAAAGAAACAAGCTATGAGGTTCTATCTCTCTCAACCCAACCCATTAAATGTCATGCTCAACAAATATAATCATTATAGAGCATTAAGAACATCTCATATAGGCATCAAATAGTCATGGTACTCTCTTCAGTTCCCCACACAAAACAAGGAGTATTTTCCTTTTCTCTACTCAATAGTCGCTCAAGGATATTCTTCCCTTCAGTGCTCTTCAATGTGGGCAAAAAGAGTCCAATATGTTGTATTCATTTTTAGAATCACTTGCAAGAATAATAGTTGTCCTTGATGAATCAAAAAAACATAAAATGTATAGGGGGTGATGAGTTCCTAACTTTGCTATCCTCTATGTTCAATTTCAACCATTTATCTTTCATCCAAGGTCTTCAATTTCCTGTTCACAGTGTTGGCTTGGTCAATTTCTAAATTGGTGTGTGATTAGGAATGGAGAACACAACATGAGCAACATAGAGTGTGAATGTGAGAATGATAGGATGAATGGGGTCAATGTTAATAATAAAATTGAGGGAAATGATGGATGACATTACTTTTGACAAGAGGAATGTAGGACTAGTACACTTCCCCATAATGATCGTACTTGTCACATGCTTCCTTGACTATGTGAGAATACTTCCCCACCAACCTCTTACATGGATTCAATGATTGGTTTTAAGAAGTCAAATGAGGTGGATATCTTCATTTAAGTCACATGGTGGAAAAGAGATGAGATCCAAGGATGACACCTGGAAATAGAGGATTTACTTTTCCATGGGCTCCCTTTCCCTTTCCCCTCTAGTGCAATCATATCCCTTCTCACGCTCTCTACAACCATCTTGAACCATTTTATATTATATTCCAGCAATAATATTTTCATAGCTTTAATTCACCATGACAAGCCTAACACATGGTCTCCACACACACACACACACACACACATATCATACATGCCTAGCCATTCACTAGTTAAGCCTTTTCCTTGAGCTATGCACTAGGAATCCAAACTAACATACTTACATAATTTAGACAATTTGATTCAGTACATTCTAAGGTCAAAATTAGGGTATTATAGATCAACTTTTATAATTTCATTCAATACATTCTAAGGTTAAAATTAGGGTAATATAGATCAACTTTTTGAGATCTAGTTAGTGAATTATAAGTTTACAAAGCCAAGAAACTAGGAGGTTTCATATATGTTATTTTTAATTAGTGTTGACACTTTGTTAAATGGTATCTTAGTCTAATATTTGGCATTGCTTATAAGACTTGATGTCTAATCCCATGTTTAATGACTTGAATTATCAAAATTACTTATCATGGGTAACGAGAAGGCCATCAAAGTGATTGGAAGGAAAAAGGTAAATCTAAAGAATGTTATTAAATCAAAGATCTACTTAAGAAAGGTGTTTTTTGCAATCAACTCATTGAGTCAAAGGTTCTTAAAGGATGGGTTTCTTGTTGATGATTTAATGAGAAAAGATAAAATGATAACCTCTAAGGATTTCTTACTCTCTATACCACTGATTTTTCCAAGAAAGGTTAAATCAATGGCCTAAGAGCTTTGTTTTCTCTCTAAGGCAATGTTTTTCCTATAAAAAGCCAATCTCTCACCTAGGAAAACAACAAACCCTCTAAGTTGACAATTTAGTTGAGCACAGCTAAAATTCTAACCTTGAAGGATTTCTTACTCTCTATACCACTGATTTTCCCAAGAAAGGATAAATCAATGGCCTAAGATTTTTTTTTTATCTAAGGCAATGGTTTTCCTATAAAAAGCCAATCTCTCACCTAGAAAAACAAAAGACCCTCTGAGTGAGAGATTTAACCATCTCTTTAAGGGGGTGAAATTTACTATTATCGGATATAGGAAAGCATAAAACAAATACCATTCTAAGTGATAACAGCCAAGGAAATCCCAATTTCTAGCCATGGAGGCCACCTAACATGCAAGGCTAGCAATTTTCCCAAGGAAAGCTAAATCAATGACCTCAAAAAGACTAGAAGCTTCCCCAAATCAGTGAATTGGCCTCATAATATTTTAGGCGAGTAATGTTTCCTCCTAAAGAAAGTCACTCGCCTATAGGTGTTGTCTTATGGCCAACCCCAAGTATTTTCCTCATTGGTTGTCTAAGTGTGGAATTTATTTAATTGGTTTTGGCAGTTTCTCTTTCTAAATGTAATGCTTAGTGTTGTTTTTTCCATATTGAGCTTTGGTCTCTTCAATGCATTTTTCAATCCTTACCTTCATTCTTTATCTTTCATTTAGCTCAAGCAAGCTCCCTTTGGATCCATCACTATAGGTGAGCATTCTTCAATGTTTCCCATTGTCTCTTCCAGATTCAAAGTGGGTAGAGATCATTCCAGCTAGTAGAAATCGTGTTCTCATCCTCCGAACTGATTCCCAACACCCCCAATCCCTGGCATTGCATCTCTCATTAAATTTTGTCCTTTAGTTTTTTGTTGATGTGTGAAGAAAGTAGGAAGAACAAAACACGAAATTAAAACAACACAATGGAATTACAGAGAAGGGAAATGTATACACAGCTCAATTGAAACTGAGACAATGATGAATGGGTTATATTGATATGAATTTATAGAAAAATTACATGTTGCAGGTTTATCTCAAAGCCTCCATAGCTTCCGACAGTTTCTTGAAGTTTCTGGATATTTTCTGTAGTCCACCGTCTTGGCCAACTACCACATTTAATTCTACTTCTACCGCCTATACTAATAAACATTGCAATGTAATTAATATTTGTTTTAACACTCCCCCTTAATGTTTATTTGGATTAACATACACTTATTAAGGGGATACTTCTTTAAGTCCTATCATGCTTATGAACTTTACAAACCTTAGAGTACTCAAAGCTTTAGTAAATATATCAGCAACTTGATCTTCTGTTCTGCAATATTTTAACATGATGTTGCCTTTCTGTGTTTGCTCTCGAACATAATGATGATGGATTTCAATATGTTTGGTCCTTGCATGAAAAACTGGATTCTTTGTTAATTGTATTGTGCTTTGATTATCACAGTAAATAGTTGTAGCTTCTATTTGAGGATGATTCAATTCAACAATAATACCTCTTAGCCATGTTGCTTCTTATGTTGCAAGTGTTGCTCCTTTATATTCGGCTTCTGTTGATGATAAAGAGATTGTAGCTTGGTTCTTGCTACTCCATGAGATTGCTCCCAAATCAAGATAAAAGACATATCCAGAAGTTGATTTTCTATCATCAGCATCTCCTGCCCAATAAGAGTCTATATATCCTGCAAGTTGAATATTACCACCATTTTGATATTCAAGTCCACGCTTATAAGTTCCTTTGATGTATCTAAGTATTCTTTTAGCTGCATTCCAATGTTCAAGATGAGGATCAAACATAAATCTAGAAACCATTCCAACTGCATATGAAATATATGGTCTCGTGGTTGTTAGATAGAGTAAACTTCCATCCAACTGTCTATATAGTGTGCCATCAAATTTTTCTGAAATAGAGTTGTTTCTTAACTTGGTCCCTACATCAATTGGAGTTGGAGTTGACTTACAATTCTCCATTTTGAACTTCTTCAATAGATCAAGTTCATATTTCGGTTGTGATAGAAGAATTCTATCTTTTTCTTTCCAAACCTGGATGCCAAGAAAATAATGTAATAACCCCAAGTCTATGATATCAAAAGCCTTCTTTAATTGCTTCTTGAAGTAATATACCTGACTTAAATTGCTTCCTATAATGATTAAGTCATCTACATATAGGACAACCATTATGATATCACCATTGCAATTTTTGATATAAAGATCAGGATCATAAGGACTTCTTTTGAATCCATCATTCAAGAAGTGCTCATTAATTTTGGAGTACCATGCTCTTGGAGCCTGCTTTAACCCATACAATGATTTTTTAAGCTTACAAACAAGATGTTCTTGACCAACCTTTATAAAACCTAGTGGTTGTTTCATATAAATTTCTTCAAGTAAATCACCATGTAGAAAATCACTTTTTACATCCATTTGATGAATTTCCCAACCAAATTTTGCAGCCAGAGAAACTACAATGTGAATTGTAATCATTTTAGCAACAAGAGAAAATGTTTCAGTATAGTCAATACCTTCTTTTTGTGAGAATCCTTTTGCAACCAATCTAGCCTTATTCTTTTTTATTGCTCCATTAGATGTGAACTTTGTCCTATATATACATTTGCAGCCAATGATATTTTTACCTTCTGGGAGAGGAGTCAACTCCCAAGTTTGATTCTTCATTAAAGAATCATATTCATCTTTCATTGCAGCATCCCATTCAAGTTTTCCTTGAGCTTCTTCAAAGACCTGTGGATCATCAACATGCATCACTCTAGTCATAAGAGCATAGTTGACATATTGTTGTCTTGGGCCTTCTTGATAAATCTATTGAAGACTTCTTGTTTTTGTGGAAGAGCTGTCTTGTGTACCTGTAGCAACAATTTCTTCTTCACAAGATTCAAAACTTTCTTCGTTAGCCATTTCATCAAGATTTTTTTCACTAGTTTGGTCACTAAGAATTGATGAAGTAGGAGAAAGGGAAGAAGATTTGGTAGATGGTATGCATCTTTCGTCAAATATTACATCTCTCCTAATCAGTATTTCATTCTTTTCAGGATCATACAACCTATAGGCCTTAGATGTTTCACTGTAACCAACCATAATACATTTGTGACTTTTTCTATCAAGTTTCTTTCTCTTTTCATCGGGAATATGAACATAAGCATCACACCCAAAAACCTTGAAATGACTTACAGTTGGTTTTCTTCTACTCCAAGCTTCTTCAGGAGTCTTATGTTTGACAACAATTGTAGGTGTCCTATTGACAATATAAGTTGCAGTATTTATAGCTTCAGCCCAAAATTTTGGATCCATATTTCTACCATGTAGCATACACCTAGCCATCTCCATAAGAGTCCTATTCTTCCTTTCAGCTACCCCATTTTGTTGAGGTGTATAAGGGACTGTATGTTCTCTTTTAATTCCATTATACTTACAATAGTGATCAAACTCTTTGTTTACATATTCTTTTCCATTATCAGTCCTTAAAATCTTAATAGACTTTCCACTTTGTTTTTCTACAAAAGCCTTAAATTCCTTGAACTTCCCAAATACCTCATCATTGTTCTTTAGAAAATAAACCCAAATCCTTCTGCTATAGTCATCAATAAATTTTAGAACATACTTGGAACTTGAAATAGAAGGATGTTCTAATGGCCCCATGAGGTCACTATGAACCAAGTGAAGTGGAGTCTTGGCTCTCCATGATTTTCCTTTTATGAATTTTTCCATATGTTTCTTTCTAGACATGCATCCTTCAAAAACTCCTTGCCCTTGAGAAGTTTTAGGTAGTCCATACACCATTTCAAACCTTTTCGTCAAACTTAGACTTTTGTAATTTAAATGTTCCATTCTCTCATGCCACAACTTCTGTAATCAATGTTCCATTCTTTATAATTACTATTAATATCTTTAATTAAGCACTTGTCCTTATAAAACTCAACTTTGTAACCTTGATTTGCAATTTGAATCACAAAGAGTAAATTTGACTTAAGTTTGGGAACCAACATAACATTATTGAATACTTCATCTTCAATAGCAACATTTCCAGTTCCAATCACGTCTAGTATTGTATCATCTCCAAGAAAATTTTTCTCCTTATTGCAATCATTATCTAAAATAACAAATTTCTCCTTATTATGGGACATATGCCTAGTTGCACCTGAATCTATGACCCATTCATCTTTATTTGAAACATTGGCATTAAGTGCAACACATAGAGCATTACCTTTTTCTCTTATAGAGTTTTTATGATTTGAAAATTTAAGTTGTTTTTGTTGCATGCCCCATTGCTTTTTGCGACAATCCTTCTCATAATGCCCTCGCTTCCCACAATAATGACAATTATTATTAAATCTATAAGAATGTTTCTTTTCTTCAAGTTGCTTTGAAAACTGACCCGTCGTATCTTTGAATTTCCTAGTATTCTGAGTTGATCTTCCCTTGGAGACAAGTGCATGACTTTCATCATTAGATGACTCCCTTTCCTTTGCTAGGCGTTGCTCTTCCTGCAATAACTTGGCAGTAAGATTAGCTACAGAAATAGTGGGAATTTTATGAGCTGTGTCAAGCCCTCTAATGAAAGGTTGATAGGAACTAGGAAGGCTCCGAAGGATGATATGGACAAACTCCTTTTCTTCCAATGTTTTTCCAAGACTTTCTAATTCATTACACATATCTTTCAACTTGGTTAGATGAGGTGCAATTTCTTGATTATTAGACAACCTCAAATTATGTAAATCACTAGTAAGATTTAAGATCCATGATTCACTTGTATTATGATACAATTGCTTAAGTACCTTCCATATTTCAGTGCTTCATCAGACACACAAATTTTAATATATGCACCAGCTTCCTTATTTCTTTGATCCCATTTTTCAAGAGCCTTTTGTTCAGTGGGAGGGGCCTCTTTCCCACTAACCCAATCATTATAATTTTTCCCATTTAACTTAATTTCTAGAATTATACCCATGTTAATGGCCATTTTAGCAATGAAAAAATACTCCCACACATAAATTATCCCTTCTTCACACAATATCCCCCACACAAAAATTATCCCTTTTTCAAACAATAACACAAAAAATAACACTGAAAATATCCCTTCCTGCTATTTTAAATTTTCTTATTCTTCTTCACACAATAACACAAACACTAATACCACTGAAAATATCCTTTCATGCTATTTTAAATTTCCTTATTATTAAAAAGGACATTATTAAATTTTTGTAATTTGAGAATAAAGCTCGAGACTCCGAGAACTCCAGAACGTAATGGTTAACCCAAAAAACACTTCATTAAATTTTTGTAATTTGACAATAAAGCTCACCCTCCTTGTGGCGGATTCCTTCACCCCCAACGCAGCCTCCTTCACCAGTTAATCCCGTTTTTCGGCTTCTGCATTAGACGGCCTCTGCATTCAGGAGTTTTTCTCTGCATCTACCCTGTTAGCACAGCAATTCGATTGACAGCACCTTCAGCAGGCAGCACTTCGGGCAAACACACAACTCAATCTTCAGGAAACGAGATAGCAGGAGGAACAAGACTTATCTCAGCGGACAGCCCAGTATCAACGTCGCTCTAATACCATGAAGAGAGCAGGAAGAACAGAACACGAAATTAAAACAACACAATGAAATTACAGAGAAGGGAAATGTATACACAGCTCAATTGAAACTGAGACAATGCTGAATGGGTTAGATTGATATGAATTTATAGAAAAATTACATGCTGCAGGTTTATCTCGAAGCCTCCAGAGCTTCCGGCGGTTTCTTGAAGTTTCTGGATATTTCTGCAGTCCGCCGTCTTGGCAGACTACCACATTTAATTCTGCGTCTACCGCCTATACTAATAAACATTACATTTTAATTAATCTTTGTTTTAAGAATGTGTTCTCTTCCTTGAAACATTGGATGCATTTTTATGGTGGCTAACAGTTAACAATGATTGGCAGATTTAATCAATCTCTTGGCATAGAGTTTGCATCGCCAGAGAAACGGCAAGGTGCCTCTTGTTGTAGTAGTTATCGAAACCTGAAGGAAAATCAAACTCATAGTGTAACAATGTCGTATCGATTGCTCAATCCAACCGGAGCGAAGATAATGTTTTATTATTTCTTCATGTTTCTCTTCGAGATAGTAATTCCTTAGGTACAGCTCATCTTTGGTTCTTCTATTATTCCTTGTTGACGAGAGTTGGTTGCAGGTGGTTCAATTGTGACCTCTTAATAATCTTGTGATGTGTGATGTGTATATGCAAGGTTGTCAGACTAAATCAATCCACCATGTATCGATTTGTTTTTAATACTGAACTAGTACAGCTGCTAACTCGTGGCTGAGAACGCTGAAAGGTATCGGCCCATGCTCATGAAACGAAATACTCGAAAATGAAATGTTCCATGCCAGTCATCGAATATGAAACGGGCGGACAGGTGAGACGTATGGACAGTTGAGGAGGAATTTGAAGTAGTGCTCGTTAATAATTTAAACGTGGCAATTATATGGTGCTATAATGATTTCTTAATATGATTAGGTAAATGTTAAAAAGTAAACTGTTAACGGATAGGACTACTAAGAATATGCCAGCATCTTCAATTGTTAGCCATCAGATTAAAATTTTAGATTAAAAGGTCATTAATCGTGTCCATTGCTAATAGGTATACGCCTTTCGGCGTAATAAGAAAATTAGTGAGCCTAAGTGTAATAGCTATAAGTTTAGTTTTAGTGTGAGTTTGACAAATCTCGATGAAAAAAAATGGCATTAAACCAATCATCTTTTGATAACTTTTTACCAATATGAGTATCCAGGTTTTACCAATATGAGTATGCAGGTGTGTTTTATTGTTAGAGAATTTTGGATTAAAACTGTGTGAAATTTTGAAATGTCCAATTTTTTTATCAACTCTCTTGATTTATTCAAAGATTGTTTTTTCTCTTCTTACAAGTGTTTTGATCTTTGTCAGTGTTAGTGAGAGTTTACAAGTGTTTTGATCTTTGTCAGTGTTAGTGAGAGTTTATTGAGTAGTGGTTATAAGAGAATATATGGATAAGGTTATACCTTAATTTGCCAAATTGAAATTCTCCATTTCATATGCAGATTTGTATGTTACTTGGAATAAATAAATTGAATAAATGAGTTTTTATGCACTTCATAAACAAATAAATCAACCAGTAGCTAGTTATTACCATTTTAATGAAGCTCAAATAGAAATGTTTTAAATTGTAAAAGTTTTAGGAAGTGTTAATCATGTACATGCGAGTTGATATCAAATGCTCGAATGAGAAATGAGAAGAGCTTGGAATTGGCGCCTTTGATAAATTTATTAATCCAAAAACGAATGTATTGAAAAATTGATATAAAGCTCAGTGAAAGAGGTGAATGTTTGAAGTTCTTTTCATAATCTTATGTTTTAACTAATAATGAACCATGCATCTACATTTCAAGTTTTATAAAGCCACATTGAAATAATTCCTTGATTTGGAAGCCTTGTACTGAGATGCTCATCATCATAATTGAATCTAAATTTATTGTTGCCTTGTGAAGCTTTGCAAACATTGTCCAAAGAATTGTTATCTTGATGAACAATCCTGTAAGGTTTGTTTCTTAATTGTGGAAGACAGTGTAAGAGATGCTTTTTCCTTTTTGTTCGCACAGGTTTCATTTTGGGGTTTAATGTATATTTATAAAGAGAACTGTCTTCATATACATAAGAAGAAGAATGCTTGAAATTTGAGAGATTCATGATCCGCAATTTAGATACTCCAAAGATTCCAAATTAAGGATTTTATTTAAGCTAGTTCAAAGTGAAAAATCTTCACAAGATCAGTTTCTTAATTTTTCACATTGCAAATAGAAGCACTTCATAACCTAGTTTTAAATGAAGCTTGGGATGCAACTAAAATTAAAATGGAGAAATATTACTGCAAATAGGATCCCAAGAGAGAAAAGTATGGGCATGGAACAAAGCTTGATTGGCTAAATAGGGTTGTAGGCTTTAGACTCAAATGGAGGTTGAAGGTTCACAAGAAAAGAATAAGTTATGCATTTCTTTCCAACAAGAAATAGATGCAAAGAAGGAGCAATTCCCATTAAAATGAGATTAGAGAGGTGAAGAGAGAATTAGAGCATGGGGTATTATGAGTGAACGTATCGAAGACAATGAAAGAAACAAGACAAGCTCAAATCAATACCTTGAACATGGATTAAGTCAAAAGAAAAATGGAAATGAAGAAAATGATATAAAATTTTCAAACATTGAATTTGAAGAATATCATAAAGGGATTTTGGAAGTCATAGGACCTATGTTTGACATGTATTCATGAAGAACAATTTTTATTTATTTATTGTGAAATTCACCTTGAGTGAACCCATTTGTAATCATGAATTATTTAAATTAAATATTATTTCACAATTGACTTGAATAATCAAGAGCATGGTAAAGACAAATTTGTTAAGGTTTGATATTCCAAACTAGTCCAAGAGTTTAGGGAAGGTGAAGAGTTAGAGAATTGGAATGCTAGTGGCCATGAACACATTTATAAATATAACCATTGCATTTAAGAAAAGGGTTATGTTATTAGCATTGGCCATGAACACATTTATAAATATAACCATTGCATTTAAGAAAAGGGTTATGTTATTAGCATTGTAAGTTATCTTTGTATGTTAATAATAAACGATGATAAAGCCAAATTTGTTAAAATTTGCGAGTCCAAAGTAGTCCAAGAGTTTAGGGAAGGTGAAGAGTTAGAGAATTGGAAGGACAATGGTCATGAACAAATTTATAAATATAACCATTGCATTGAAGAAAAGGGTTATGTTAATGGCATTGTAATCTATCTTTGTATGTTAATAATAAATGACTATTAGCTATTGTGTGAATGTTTTTACAAATTGTTATGGGTTGTAAACTATTATTTCCTTTGCTTGGTTTTTTTATTCTTTTAGATGCAGATATTTCAAGTTCTAGGATATTATCACACTTGTGATATTTTCTCTTACTTATATTCTCAGTGTTAACACCTGATATGAAACATGTTATTTATTCGTGATTTGTAGACTAGTCTCGGTTGCTCAAAGACTCCTTGGCTTTGGGCAAGTTGTAGTTGGTAGGCTATTTTCCTTGTTGTTTCTATTTAATATTCTTCCATTCCAACATGTTCTTTACAACTCTTTGCTAGGATTTAGTTAATAACATCTCAATCTACACTCATGCATTTTCATTTGTAATGTCCCTTTCCAAATAGGAGCTCCAGAGAAGAGGCTTAATGGTCTAAACTGCCCCATTAGACTATAGCCAGGGCCATAAAAGGGGTAAACATGGTTACTAGAGGTCACTCCAGTCACAGGTGTTATATTCAGAAAGTGACATTGAGCTAAAAAGGGTTAAAAGCGCTTTTAAGTCATTATGAGATAAAAATAGAAGTCAATAGTGAATTAGGGCTTCAATAGTGATTTAGGGTTTTGGAAGTCAACAATGAATTAGGGTTTTGGAAAGTTATAAAGGAAGGGTTAGCAGCCTAATTCATCATTATGCAGATTATGACTTGTCATTGAGGAGAGAGGCACATCTTAGGAGAGATAGTTTAGTGGATTCTAGGAGGAAGACACCAGTTGGATGATTTCGGTGTTGAGAGACACACCCTAGTCATTGGGAAGATCACACAGGTCTTCCATCATCCTTCAAAAACAGTTACTCAGTGCTCAGTAGCAAGGGAACATTCATCCAGAGGGAGGGTGCAACTTCTGGGAGGTTTAGAGATCGACTTGTCCCATCCAGGGAAAATTATGAGATTTCCCTCTGACCCATTTAAGAGGAAGGCAAGGCGCATCTTTTTCCTGGTTCCTTACCAGATTCTGACGAGGGAATCATCCAGGATGCATTTTCCATACTTGGGAGTGCGACACTTTTGGTGGATACATTCAGGGTTCCTGAGCGAACATCAGGCCATATTCAGGGAAACCCTTCCGACCCATTTCCCAATAGACCAAGGAGGTCATTTTGAGACACATATCTTCTGATTTCGATGGTGGAATCACTAGGACGCATTTTTCCAGAGAAAGAGGGGCACATTCCCCTAGGAGGATCCATCCGGGGTCCAAACCCACCAATAAAGGGGTCCAACAGTTACCAGTACTAAGGACTAGGGCAGGGCGCATCATCCAAGACAGTTTCCAGGTCATTCCGAGAGGTATAACTCCCAGGGTGAACTTTCCAGACTTCCAACAGTTACCATATGAGCTGCCATAGTTCCAGCGCATCCATTGATCCCGCAGTGCTCACATATTTCGAGTATTATCTTTTGTTGTTTATTTGTATTTCGGCTAAGATCCTTTTGTCTTTTGATCTAGCCAAGTGTTGTCATTTTATTCAGCCACATTCGACCTTTTGTAATCCGCAGAGATATCATAATATAAACTTTGCTGTCCTTTGTCGCATTTATTATTTGTATGACCATTTATATGCTGTAAACGATTGATCCTACACACACATTAGAAATGTTTCCTAGACTATCCAAGTCAGGAACATTACAGTGGTATTAGAGCTTTAGTCCTGCTAGCCCATGACTAAAGACAATGAGTGCAGCAGAAGACCCAGAGGGCTGTGAACATGTAGGTGACAAATATGTCACTTACAATAGGCATAATGAAAGAAGGCATAGGCCTAACTTTCCCCCTTTTCCTCCTAGCTCAAAGGAAGAAGAAGAGGCACACAGAGAAGCAGAGAGAAGGGAAAAGCGTGAGGTTGAGCGCGAGGTAGAGGGGATGCTAGGAGACAAATATGAGAGACTAGAGGGCAGTGGCAAGGCCCCCATAGATCCAGAGACAACTTTCATGCAGGTTATCAACGATATGTTAGCTAGTCAACGAACCATGTCTTAGTCTTTGGCACAGGTGGTTGATAGATTGGCTAGAGTGGGCAACCCAAAAACACAAGTCCCGCATGCAGCACAGGGGAACTCAGGAGCAGGCAGCAGACCCCAGTCACCCTCTCGCACATACACCTCTGTGAGTAGGATTCCCAGACCCTTGTTTCCCAGTTTCCTGAGGGCACCCCCGGTAGAAGCATCACCGCCGATAACATAGAGGACACCCACTCATGCAGAGGACATTGCAGAGTTTAGGAGGGAGTACATAGCATTGGGTCATGACTTCCATCAGGACATGACCCTAGTCGAGTACTATGGAATTAGACTCAGGAACCACCCCAGAGAGCTACAGAGAGGAGGAACGCAACAACAACAGGGGCATAACATGGATTTCATCTGAAAAGTTGGTAAACTCACCATACCTTCTTTCAACGGATCATCCAAATGCACTGCTAGAGCTTGGGTGCAGAAGCTAGACACATACTACAAGCTCAACCAGATGATCGAGACAAAGGCCATTAGTTTCACGACCTTACACTTGGAGGGTGAGGCACACGAGTGGTGGTATCATGGATTAGTGACATTGGGTCATAGTAGGATCAATTCTTATAGGGAGTTCAAGGAGAGGCTCATGGACAGGTTTGACAAGAGGGATCCTGGGATCCACTTCAGGGATCTAGCCCAGTTGAGATAAACTGGCACAACAAAGGCATTCATCACGGAGTTTTAGCGGGTATCCGTGGCAGTAGCAGATATATCATATCATAGGCTGATCATGCTATTCACAGAGGGACTCAACAAACCTTTGAGAGGATGGGTGAAGGCATATAGGCCTCCCACCTTGCAGGATTCCATCCTTCGCACTCGAGATTTGGCAGACTCAGTGACAAAGACTAAAACCTTTTCCAAACCCTTCGTACCCCAGAAGGATCGAGATAGGAAGCCATTCCAGAGAGAATGGAAGGGAAAGGATAAGTTGGTTGATGAGACTAGGCAAGATCTTATGAGGAAGAAGCTTTGCTTCAACTGCAGAGACCCTTGGGTCCCAGGCCACCAGTGCATGGGCAAGGGAGAGATTCATTATATTGAGGTGGAAGTAGATAGTGTGGACAGTGAGGAGGAGGAGAAGGACAGTGGATCCACTAGCTCAGAGGAGGAGTTAGCACAGGAAGAGGAGAAGCCTCCCCGTAGACCACCGACACCAACAGGAGCTCATCCTCTAGTAGCCCCACAGCCGCCTGAGCAGGCTGACAGGAGGAAACTAGAAAAGGGAGGAGTGATAGCGACCATTTCTGGTGTTCCCATGTATGATACCCTCCAGATCAGAGGGACTATTCAGGGGCAACAAACAATCACCCTGATAGATGGTGGGGCCACCCACAACTTCATCAATGCTTCACTAGTATCAAGACGGGCACTTCAGACATAGGAGTTTGAGGGGTTTGATGTTGCAGTAGCAGATGGCCACATAGTGGAGTGTCTAGACAGAGTTCCAGATTTGGAGGTAAAGTTAGGAAACTATACAGTGAGAGACACATTTTATGTGGTTGACCTATTTGACACAGATGTAGTGCTAGGAGTTCAGTGGATGATTACTTTGGGAAAAATCACCACCAATTACCAAACCTTGGAGATGGGATTCATAGACCATGACGAAAAGAAGGTTGTTCTAAGAGGTATGTCGACAGGAGCACCCATGATAGTTTCAACCAAGAGGATGGATAGGATATTTAGACATGGGGAGGTAGCATATGTCACTGAGTGTTTGATCACTATGCAGAAGGATTCAGAGGGTCGACAACAGTATCATACAGAGATCAAGAATTTGTTGGGACGACATCAACATGTTTTAGATTCGATTCCACCAGGGAGACCACCTGACAGGGGGTTTGAGCACACCATTGAGTTGGAAGAGGGGGCCAAACTAATGATCACCCCCCCTTATCGTCATCCTAGGAGGTTCAAGGATGAGATAGAGAAGGAAATCAAGGAATTTCTAGCAATGGGACACATTAGACCGAGCAACAACCCATTCGCTTCTTCAGTTGTCTTAGTTCTGAAGAAGGATGGCACCATGAGGATGTGCATTGATTACCGAGCCTTGAACAAGAAAACCATCAAGAACCGGTATCCTATCCCACGCATTGATGAGTTGCTGGATGAACTACATGGGGCAATTTTATTCTCAAAGATTGATCTATGCTTTGGTTATCACCAAATCAGTATCCGAGAGCAGGACATAGAGAAGACGACATTTCGATGTCACTTTGGACATTTCGAGTTCTTGGTTATGCCATTTTGGCTAACCAATGCACCCGCCACGTTCCAGTCTTGTATGAACCACATATTTAGGGATCAGTTGAGGAAATCAGTCTTGATTTTCTTCGATGACATCTTGGTCTACAAAAATACATGGCAGGGGCATATGAGGCACTTGGATGAGGTATTGAGCATCATGAAGGCACAGTCATTATATGCCAAAGAGTCCAAGTGTGAGTTCAGTATGATATGGCTGCTTTACTTAGGCCATATCATCAGTGCACAGGCGGTATAGGTGCACTAGGAAAAGATCAAGGCTATTATGGACTGGCCAATGCCCAGGAATGTAACAGAGTTGAGGAGTTTCTTCAGGCTATGCAGTTATTACAGGTGGTTCGTCCAGGTTTTTTCTCAGCTCGGAGCACCGCTGACGGATATTACCAAGCATGGGGCCTTCATCTATACCGAGAAATCACAAAAAGCCTTTTATCACATGAAGGAAGTCATGAGCACTTGTCCAGTATTAGCATTACTAGACTTCACCTTGCCATTTGTACTAGAGTGTGACACATTCGGTGAGGGTATCAGGGCAATTTTGATGCATGGAGGACACCCCATTGTATTCAAGAGCATGAATCTAAGTCAACCTGAGAGGTTGTACTCCATTTATGACAAGGAGATGTTGGAAATCATGCATGCCTTGACCAAATTCAGACAATACTTGGTGGGCAACAAATTCGTGGTCAAGACGGATCACAACAGCTTGAAGTATTTCCTTGAGTAGAAGGAACTCAATGAGCGCCAACAAAAATGGGTGACAAAGGTACAAGAATTCAACTTCGACATAGAGTATGTCAAGGGGAAGAAGAACATTGTGGTTGATGCACTATTGAGGAGACCTGCGGCCTATTCTTTGATGGAGATTTCAGCAGATTGGAAATCCCACTTGTTAGTGGAATATTCCAAGAACAAGTTCGCTTGTGAGGTGATGTATGGACAGATACAGGATGAAAGGTATAGGGTCATTGATGATGTCATATTATACAAGGATAGAGTCTACTTGGTGCCAGATTCGGGGCTCAAGAAGAAGATCCTCACAGCAGTTCATGATTCACCCCTAGTAGGCCATCAAGGGTTCTTCAAAACCTACAGACAGATCAGGGAGAGGTTCTCATGGAAGGGCCTCAAACAGGACATTATGAGACATGTCAGTGAGTGTGTGACTTACCAGTAGAACAAGTCAAGGTATTCTCTTCCATCAGGGCTACTTCAACCACTCCCCATTCCAGAGCAGAAATGGGAGAGTATATCGATGGACTTCATCACATGCCTACCCAAGTTCCATGGTAAGGACTGTATCTATGTAGTGGTTGATAGATTGACCAATTTTGCTCACTTTTATTCCATACCAAAAAAGTACAGCGCAGTTCAGGTAGCTGAGCTATTCTTCAGGGAGGTCTTCAGACTTCATGGGTTGCCAAGGAACATCGTCAATGACAGGGACAGTGGGTTCATGGGGAAATTCTAGAGAGAGTTATTTCGGTTGGTGGGGACAGATCTGACACCCAGTACCAGCTATCACCCTCAGAAAAATGGGCAGACCAATATTGTAAACAAGTGGGTTGAAGGATATTTGAGGAACTATGTAGGTGGACAGTAGAGAACATGGGTAAAGTGGCTACATCTAGGAGAGAATTTCTACAACACCACTTTCCACATGTCCATTGGTATGACACCCTTCCGAGAATTATACAGATATGATGCTCCCACTTTGGTAGACTTGGTTTCGGGGAGAGCAGAGCTCCCAAGGCCAAGGATTGGATCATAGAGAGTCAGGATATTCTCAAGTTGCTGAAAGAGAACCTACAGATGACACATAACTAACAGAAGATGAGTGCAAACATGCATAGGATAGAGCGTAGCTTTGGGGTTGGGGATTTGGTTTTCTTGAGACTCCAACCTTATAGACAGTCATCTCTGAAGAAGAGTGGGGCCGAGAATCTCAAGCCCAGATTTTATGGCCCTTACATGATCATGCGCCGAGTAGGGGAGGTTGCTTATGAGTTAGAGCTTCCATAGGGGAGAAAGATTCATAACGTGTTCCACGTATCTTGCCTCAAAAAGGAAGTGGGACAATTCATTATCACATCAGAGGAGCTTCCCCCATTGGATGAGGAGGGACAGTTGGAGCTAGTTCCGGAGGAGGTGTTGGAGTTCTGGGAGCGAAAACTGAGGAGCAGGGTCATTCGAGATTGTTTGATCAGATGGAGAGGGCTTCTAGTAGAGGACTCTACTTGGGAGAGCAAGCAGGTGTTGCAACACCCTGGACTAGTATTGCTTGAGGACAAACAATTTCAGGAAGGGAGGACTGTAATATCCCTTTCCAAATAGGAGCTCCAAAGAGGAGGCTTAATGGTCTAAACCACCCCGTTAGACTATAGCTAGGGCCAAAAAAGGTCACTCTAGTCACAGGTGTTATATTCAGAAAGTGACATTGAGCTAAAAAAGGTTAAAAGATATTTTAAGTCATTATGAGCTAAAAATAGAAGTCAACAGTGAATTAGGGTTTCAACATTGATTTAGGGTTTTGGAATTCAAAAGTTAATTAGGGTTTCAACAACGATTTAGGGTTTTGGAAAGCTATAAAGGAAGGGTTAGTGACCTAATTCATCATTATGAAGATTATGACTTGTCATTGAGGAGAGAGGCGCATCTCAAGAGAGATAATTCAGTGGATTCTAGGAGGAAGGCACCAGTTGGTTGATTTCGGTGTTGAGAGACATACCCTAGTCATCGGGAAGATCACACAGGTGTTCCATCATCCTTCAGTAGCAGTTACTCAGTGTTCAGCAGGAAGGGTGCATTCATCCAGAGGGAGGGCACAACTTCTAGGAGGCTTAGAGATCGACTTGTCCCATCCAGGGAGAATTCCGAGATTTCCCTCCAACCCATTTGAGAGGAAGGTAAGGAAATTCTTTTTCCTAGTTCCTCACTAGATTCCAATGGAGGAATCATCTGGGGCCCAGTTTCCAGACTTGGGAGTGTGACACTTTTGGCAGATACATTTAGGGTTCCCGAGTGAGAATCAGGCCATATTCAGGGAAACCCTTTCGACCCATTTCCCAGTAGACCAAGACAGTCATTTTGAGACACATCTTGCCCAATTCTGACGGTGGAATCACTAGGACACATTTTTCTAGAGCACAAAGATATCATAATATAAACTTTGCAGTCCTTTGTTGCATTTATTATTTGTATGACCATTTATATGTTGTAAACGATTTATCCTACACACACATTAGCAACATTTCCTAGACTAGCCAAGTCAGGAACATTACAACATTATTAGCTAAATTTTATTTTAATTCATCAATACTATATTATGATAGTTGGTCCATAACCAAAGGAATTGACATTTCAACAAAGGAAATTTTAACTAGGCCCTTTCATTGAGTGAGCCTATGAATTTGACAAGGGGTGTTCACTTGTGTCAACAATAACTTCCTATTATGAAAACTTGAGAATACATTGATTTATAAAGTGTAATTCATACAAAATATCAACAATTACATGCATTAAAAACACAACATAGAACATATACATGAACTGCATGATTTATTACTAAAAATTACATCTCAAAATCCTATAAAATCATGTAAGTGTAAGTCTCTAAGTGAAGTGAAAATGATCTTATGTTCCTCCTTCAAGATTTATTACTAAAAATTACATCTCAAAATCCTATAAAATCATGTAAGTGTAAGTCTCTAAGTCAAGTGAAAATGATGTTATCTTCCTCCTTCAAAGGTTGTTATATTGTTTATCAATTCATACCATTCATATTGACTATATTCAAGACTTGTGGACATGAGACATTAGTCATGCCAGTATGAAGCAAATCTAATATTTACAATTGGCTTCATTCAAATTCCATCAAATGTATAGAGAAACCATGTTTCTTTTATACAACCATCTGTTTTTTCTTAGAAAATTGCATATTCAAAACATAAAATGAATGTATAATGTGGTGGGGGAATATGAGAGAAAATGTATTATACATTTTCTCTCATATTTCCCCACGGCCACCCCCATATGAGGATTATACAGTTTCTCTAATATTTCCCCCACCCCTACCATCATATGAGGGAGGGTGGGGGTTGTGGAAATATTAGAGAAAATGTTTATGAGGGTGGGAGTGGGGGAAATATTAGAGCAAATTTATAGGGAAATATTAGAGAAAATGTATTCATCTAAATTGTATTCATTGTACTATTGCAAAAGTATCATTCATTCCTTCACACCCATGGAAATATCTCTCAATAAAATTGATAAGAAACCTAAAAATAATGCAACGAAACCATGCTTCCTAAAAATAAATATGATTTATCTATATTATAAACAAATCCACTGCAAATGTGATGAAACATACTTCCCCAAAAACTGAAATGTCAGAATGTGACGAAAAAGATTCTCCAAATCACTTGTTATGAAAACGGGGTCGTAACTACCCTTTAAAAAGTTTATCTCTTATTATTAATTGCAAGCTATATTTTTCAAACTTGTTTTCATATGAGAATGCATATTATCTTTGTTCAGAAAAGTTGAAGAAACGATAATGAAAAGCCCAAATTATTGAACCTGGGCCTGCAAAGAGAGAATTTATGGGCCTGCTAACAGAGTTATCTTACACAACTAACAAAGTTATCTTGCACAACTAATAGAGTTATATTGAACAGAGAATTAATAATAGACCAAACAATGGACAAGAAATACATGAAATGGGGAAAAATATCTTTATTTCTTTCAGTCAAAAACAATGAAGAACCGGGTTTACAATGCAATGCACACAACACCTCCCAAACCTCTCATTAAAACAAAACAACAACAATCAAATTAAGGAATGAAGCACCAACATACACATCCACATATGAGGGAGAGGAACCGAAATGTAACTTCCCATATGTGTTGTAACCATCCAACAATCTCCACCTTGAAAACAATTTTCCTAATATCTCACCCAACAAATTAGATCATGATTTTTTCCGCAAGCTAAGAAAATCCAAATACCATTGTGAATTCTCTAACAATATTGGTTGCATGAGCATGTTAGCACAATTTTCTCCATTATGGATCACTCCACTTCCACTGAAACAACATAACCACAAACTAAACTACTTCAACCACTGTAGGTGATACTAATGCTTCTCAGATACAGAATCACACATATCGATGATATTTACCTGGTTTTTCCATGTGTCCACTTACAACACCAACTACATGTGAAATATTTGAAAAATTCCATCACAAACATCAACCTTCCTACCGTACTTGCATAAGGTACATGAGACATATAATCATTTCCTTTCCTACTGTTAGGATATAAACTTGAAGAAAGCTTCCAATGGAAATCCAAAGGGATATTTACCAGTTTCACAATCTTCATACTGAACCTCATCAATATCTTCTCCATAGACTTGAGACAACCACAACTTACCATTTTTCCCATCTCTTTGTACTTTTATGCCCAAGATTTGTTTTGTTGCTCCTAGATCCATCATATGAAACATCCTACCCAACTAAGCCTTTAACCTATTGATATCAACGATGCTTGGGCTTGCAACAAGCATATCATCAACGTATAACACCAAGATAGTAATATGTCACTGACACTTTTGAAGTAAGCACAATGATTATACTTGCTTCTAGTAAAATTTTGGCTCACCATTAAGGAATCAACCATCCTGTACCATTGCTCAAGATAATAATATGTCACTGACACTTTTGAAGTAAACACAATGATCATACTTGCTTCTAGTAAAATTTTGGCTCACCATTAAGGAATCAACCATCCTGTACCATTGCTTGGCTACCGTTAAGATATACAATGGTTCCTTGAGTTTGCAAACAAATCTCCCTTTGCAATCCTAAACAACATCAAATTGTTCCATGTACATATCTCTGCTAATGATGATTTTGTGGGAAGTATGGTCCCACAATCTACATCCCCTATCCCCATCACTATAAAAATCAGAGATATTAAACTTGAAGACATTCAAACATTATAATTATTGAAATAACTTACGGTTTACCAATACTTGCATCTCAATCCCTTCCTTTCTCATATGACCCAATCATTGACGCCATAAACAAGTAGATGCTATTGCTTTCTTAGATACCAACACTTCTTTAGTTACTTGAGTGCTTCCTTCCAGTTTGTAAAGGTTTACAATATTTGAAGCCTTCATAACCACCAAGATTCCCTTGCACACTTTCAATGCTCCACCTTGACATGTAAACCTATAACCTCTAGAATCCAAAACTCCCAAATAAATCAAATTATTTTTAAGGGATGGTCAATGTCTAACATCCGTCAACATTATTACAATACCGTCAAACATTTTAATCTTAATGCTCCCAATCCCAACACTTTTACAAGAAATATCATTTCCCATAAAAACAACACCGTCATCTATAGATTGGTAGGAAGAAAACCAACTTCTATATGAACACATGTGATGGGAAGCACCAGAGTCTAACGACCATTCTTCTTGATGTTGTGAAGTACTACAAAGAGATAAAACTTCATCGACCATACTTAAACTTGATTTAACCAGATTTCTTTCCTTACCAAAGTCTTCCTTGGATTCCTTTCTCTTCTAGCAATATTTCTTGAGATGCCTTGATTTACCGCAATGCCAACATGTTATCTTACTCTTCTTGTCCTTTGACATGGATCTGGATGTACCTCCTGATTCCCCTATTTTTTATGGTTCGACCTCCAACCACCAATGCTTCCAGTGTGGAGGTTTTTATACTAGATTTCCTCCTCACCTCCTCATTCAACAAAGCTCCCACAACAGAGTCAAACTCAAGGGTGTCTATTGAGCTAAAGACAATAGAAGTAACTAAATGATCCCAAGGCTTAGGCAATGAACGAAACAATGTCACTACCTTATCTTCCTCATCGATTTTTACATCCATACTAGTTAACTAGCATAATAGAGTATTAAATACATTTAAATGCTCGACAATTTTGGTACCTTCTTTCATCCGTGGACTGTATAATTGCCTCTTCAAGTAGATTCGATTCATCACAGATTTAGTCATTTAGAGGGTCTCCATTTTGCCGCATAGGCCAGTTGTTGTTTTCTCTCCCACGATATTGAAGAGGACTTTGTTGGCTAGACACAACCGAGAATGGTGTTGAGACCCTTTACATTGAGATCTTCACATTCATCATCTGGCATACCCACTGGCTTCTTTCTCTTGTCGTCCAATGCTTTGTGCAATCCTTGTTGGACCAACAAATCCCGCATCTTCAATTTCCACAACTCAAAGTTGTTCTTTTCATTAAATTTCACCACCTCAAACCTTGCGTTCATCATTTTTGTCATTCTACACGGACTCCTCCTCAACTCTCTGCTCTGATACCACTTGTTGAACCTTGACATGTGAACAGAGAATTTATAGACCTACTAACAGAGTTATGTTGCACAACTAACAGAGTTATTTTGCACAACTAATAGAGTAACATTGAACAAAGAATTAATAATAAACCATAGGGACAAAATATCTTTATTGCTCTGTAAAAAGCAATGAAGAACCAGGTTTAGAATGCAATGCAGATGGCACCTCACGGACCTCTCATTTAAACAAAATAACACCCATCAAATAAGCGAATGAAGCGCCAACGGCCACAACCACGTATGAGGGAGAGGAACCGAAATGTAACTGCCCAGATGCGTTGTCACCATCCAACACAAATAACATATGGTTACTTCTTCGAAGCCTGGACCACCATTTTTTAATTACCAATTCAATAGTTTTCATAACAGGAGGAAAAAGCAGGTACCTGGGAAAGACCTCCATAGCTAAAGGTTTCAGAGTTCGAGGAAGTTCAATTTTTTAAAGCGTTTTTATGGGTAAGTCCTAAGAAGTGAGAGGAACTTGCGAATGGAGAATATGTAGTGTAGAAATAGGAATAGTTTGTTTCATCCCATGTATAGCCCTTCTACTTTTGGAAATGTTTAAAATATTATGGACGAGGTGGATATCCACTAAGACGTTGAGAGGGATATTGATGCGAAAAAACATGGAGGCATGCATGGAAGATGAGTGTATGAGGCGACAAAACACCTTTTCCCCACCGGTTTTTGGTGAAAACTAATAAAACAGATTTTCATAGTGAGGATGAATCCCTGAAATGCCCGAAAGTCTCTAAATGCCCGAAAGCCTTTTGCCTGATGCGCGCAAAGACAAATTAATAACAAAGAAGTATTATAGGCTTCATTTTCCAAAAATAGGCGAACCATTATCACCTCACGCATTTTTCTATCGGAAACTGATCACAGTTTAGCGCCTTTATCACCGGGAACTGGAAGACTAACCCGGCTCCTGCTTGCTCGGTCTATTCAACCTGAATTTCCCAACTACATTTATCTTTTGATCCTCGAGATCTAATCCATCATTCTATTGTCTGTTTATTGGACTCTACCTCCTGAGATCACCCCTGCTCACAGTCTAAGGAGTTGCAGTTATAAACCAGGTGAATGATTCTGCTAACGAATTATATTGTACACTGTCTGTTGCTGCTTTCCTTTTTCAGCTTCCTGCAAATTCCTATTACTCGCATCTACGAAATTAATTGGATTTGTTTACTCAAACCAGATTACATGTTGCAGAAAATTCCATTGTTATCCAAGTTTAACTTTATCATAGAGAGACTTCTCGGGTTTACTCAAATGGAGGAAGCTATAAATGGAGTCGATCTCTATCTTCTCTATCTTCTCGGGTTTAATTAAGTGGTTGAAGAGTCAGTCCTATTAATGGTAGTCTTTAATGTTGATTCGTTCTTAGCTTTTGTAGGAAGTCACATTCAGAGTCTATATAAGTCCAAGTCATTCAGTTAGTAAATGATGTTGAAGAGAAGCACTTGATGTAAATTATAAAAGAGAGGTAGAGAGAACACTCGAGAACTAGCAACAACTGAGGAGTGTAAGGAGTCATTGGAGTTGAAGCTCATTTCTGTCATTGTATTTTGTACTCGCACACTGCGCGCACCGTCGATGCATCGACGTCGTTTCGAGATCTGGTATCAGAGAAGGTTCTATCAGAGCAAGTACAAGAGCATAAACTCTCTTGAAAAGTGAAATATGGCTTCTAACTCAAATATGCAACCTCCCACTTTTATAGGCAAGAATTATGAGATGTGGTCCTGACCATGAAGGCGTTGTTCTCAGGTCAAGATATATGGGAGATACTCGAGAATGGCTATGTGGAACCAATATATCATTCAACATATAATGCCGTCACACAAGCTCAGAAGGATTTCTTGAAAGATCAAAGAAAGAAGGATGTAAATGAGTTGTTTTACATACATCAAGCCATGCATGAGACCATACTTCCAAGAGTTGCATTAGCAAATCAATCCAAGGAAGCATGGGACACATTACAAACCTCTTATCAGGGTATGGATAAAGTAAATACTACAAAACTGGAAATTCTTAGAAGAGATTTTGAAACTCTGTCAATGAAAGATACAGATACAATAGATCCATTTTATACCCATGTCATCGGGATAAATCAGATCAAGTCTCATGGTGAAACCATAGAAGACATAAAAGTTGTTGAGAAAGTACTTATGAGTCTTCCTCCTAAATTTGATACTCTTGTTGTCACTCTAGAAGATAGCAAGGACTTAAGCCAGTTCAGTCTAAATGAACTGCAAGATCCCCTCATCAATCATGAGCACATATTGAACAGGTCAAGTATGTCATTAGATAATTCATTTTCCGCGTAGTCATCTATAAGTCATGGAAGAGGAAAGGGGAGAACAAACTCTAAAAGAAGAAGAAGAAGTTATGTCAGAGATGGATGCAGTAGCAATCCTAGAAATATTGGTGGAAGAGGTCAAAACCCAAGTACCAGTCAACCAAGTGGTCAAAGAACCGACAAATCAAAGATTCAATGCCATTACTATAAAAAGTGTGGACATTATGCATATGAGTGCAGAAAAAGATACTATAATCAGAACAAGCAAAGTCAAGATCAGTCAAACAATGCAAATAACCAAACTCGCCTTATGTTTATGGTGCACGTTGTAGAAATTCCTAACATCATCTCACCAGTTGAATGCAATGTTGCTCAACCAAGTCCATGTGACATATGGTATTTAGATTCAGGATACAGTAACCACATGAAAAGAAACATAGAATTCTTTTCTAGTTTGGATGAGTCAGTCCAAACCAAGGTTACACTTGGAACATATATTCAAGTCACTGTCTTAGGTAAAGTAAGTATAAACATTTTAATAAAGCAAGGAGAACAAAGAGTTATGTCTGATGTGTATTATGTTTCTGGTCTGAAGCATAATCTGATGAGCACAGGATAGTTGTTACAAAAAGGATACATAATCTACATGGAAGATAACCATTGTGTGATTATGGATAAATGCCTAATCAATCTACTTATTGCAAAAATCCATATGACAAGTAAAAAAATGTTCCCATTGACATTGAAGTCAACCAAGAATAAGAATACAACACCAGTTGTTGATAAATGAAAAAGTGCACAGTTAGACACTTCATTTACAGCAGAAAGTGCGCACAGTACTAACGAAGAAAATAGTTTGCGCAGTATCAAGAAAGGAGAAAATGGCGCAGAGTTGAAGGCAACATTCCAATCTGAAATACATGATGATTCCTGGTTATGGAATTTCAGATTTTGACATTTGAACTTTGGAGGTATAAAGTTGCTACACAAAAAATATATGGTAAAAGGTTTTCCATTGATTGAAAATCTAGAAAGGATATGTGAAGGCTGCATATTTGGCAAGCAGCATAGAGAATTATTTCCAGTTGGCAAGTCTTACAGAGAAAAATCTCCATTGGAAATTATACATTCAAAAAATTGTGGACCAATGCAAACTCCGTCCATAGGAGGCAGTACTTATTTTCTGACATGTGTTGATGATTTCTCAAGAAAGACATGGATTTATTTCCTAAAGCATAAATCTGGCACATTGGGTTGTTTTCAACAGTTTAAATCACTTGTGGAGAAGCAGATTGGCTATTACATCAAGTATCTAAGAACTGACAAAGGAGGAGAATACATGTCAAGAGAATTTCAGAACTTTTGTAAAGTTCATGGCATCTACATGCAACTTACCGCGCGATACACACCACATAAAAATTGGCGTCGCAGAAAGAAAGAACATAACCATCATGGAAATTGTGCACAGTATGTTGGCAACCAAACATTTGTCAAATGTGTATTGGGTTGAGGCATTAGCAACTACAGTATACATCTTGAAAAAATGTCCGACAAAGAGTGTGAAGAATAGAGTTCCTCAAGAAGCTTGGACAGGATCAAAGCAAAATGTAGCGCACTTAAAAGTTTTTGGTTGCATCGCATACACACATGTTCCAGATGAACTGAGAAGGAAGATGGACAACAAAGGAATGAAATGTATATTTGTTGGGTATTCTGAAGAAACAAAAGGATACAAGTTGTATGACCCTATCACAAGAAAAGTCATAATCAACCACGATGTTCAGTTCGTGAAGAATGAAGCATGGGATGGAACCATAGCAAAGATAGTGAAAATTATTGATGCAATTGTGCATGATGACACATAAGATGAAGTGGTTCAAACAGCATGTATAAGTCAGTGTGCAATCCCTTCTACACCTGGCACTGCGATGCAAATCACTGCACATAGTACTCTAGAAAGAACAACAAGTGCGCAGTATACATCTAGAGCATAACAAACACCAGCAAGAAATCCGAGCAGTTCTACATCTCCAGATCCAACTTTAGCAACTTTGTTACTAAGAAAGACAAGAAGTCTGTACGACAACTATAATGAAGATGAAACAAATTCATTTTCAGTTTTTTCTCTGTTTTAACAAATAGATGATCCATTAACCTTTGAAGAAGCTGTCAAAGATGATGTATGGGCACAAGCCATGGATGAAGAAATAAGATGCATAGAGAGCAATCAAACATGGAAATTGGTTGATGTACCTGATGAAAAGGATGTCATAAGTGTCAAGTGGATTTATAAGACCAATAAAGATGCAGGAGGAAAAGAACAGAAGTACAAGGCAAGGTTAGTTGCAAGAGGCTTTACACAAAAACCTGGAATTGATTTAAATGAAACATTTGCACCAGTTGCGTGCATGGACACAGCTAGAACCATGTTAGCCATTATCACGCAGTACAAATGGCCAGTTTATCAGATGGATGTAAAGTCAACATTTCTGAATGGTAAATTAGAAGAAGAAGTATATATGGAACAACCACAAGGTTATGAGGTTCTAGGACAAGAAGATAAAGTGTACAGATTGAATGAACCATTGTATGGGTTAAAAGAAGCTCTGAGATCTTGGTACAGTCGCATAGATTCCTATCTCACACAAAATGTATTTTAGAAAAGTGAAAATGAGCCAACACTATACATCAAAGAAAATCAACAAGGTAATATGTCAATTGTTTGTCTATGTGTGGATGATTTGATATTTAGAGGTAACTTTGGCATAGAATAATTCCAGATAGTCATGAAGAATGAATTTGAAATGACTGATTTGGGGCTTATGCGATAGTTTTTGGGAATAGAAGTGCAGTAGTCTAAAACTGACATATTTATCTCACTGTCTAAGTATGCACATGAAATATTGAAAATATTCAATATGATGAATTCAAAAGCAACACCAACACCTGTCACAATAAGATTGAAGTTAAGCAAGGAAGATAAATGGTCCAAGGTGGATCCTACACTGTTTAAAAGACTAGTAGGCAGTTGTATATCACAATGACAAGACCTGATATTATGTATGGAGTGAGCCTAATTTCAGGGTTCATGGAAACTCCAAAAGAATCACATTGGAAGGAAGGAAAGAGAATCCTAAGATATGTGAATGGAACAAAAGATTTTGGCATAAATTACTCCACTTCAGAAGTTTTCAAACTCATTGGATACATTGACAATGATTGTGGAGGCAACATAGATGACATAAAAAGTACCTTTGGATACACATTTCATTTTGGAATAGGTATGGTATCATGGAAATCAAGGAAACAAACCATAGTGACACTCTTTTCAGCAGAGGCAGAGTACATCATAGCTACAACAACATATTGTCAAGGAGTTTGGATGAGAATGATGTTAAAATATTTGTAGCAGGAACAACAAGAACCAACAACAATATTTTGTGACAATAATTCATTCATCATGTTATCAAAGAATGACATGTTTCACAAGAAAACCAAGCATATTGATACAAGGTATGATTTTATCAGAGAATTGGTGAATAACAAAGATATATGTTTATAATTCTGTAGGTCAAAAGAACAAGTCACAAACATTTTCACAAAGGCTTTAGAAAGACCTGTATTTTAGCATCTGCGAAGTAGTCTGGGAGTCCGCACAGTAATAGATGAGTGACAGTAAAATTAAAATTAAAATTTTTGATGTAATTTTCTTTTATAATCCCACCTACTTATAATTAAGGGGGAGTGTTGGAAATAGTAATTACAAGTCGGTGAGATCTTCACGTCTCCATCGATTTGTTTGTCAATCAATTTGTCAGTACCCGAATTATCAGTTAGTCAGTCTAACAGTCTGTTAGTGCAAAGTCACACATTTACTCAAATGTAAGTAGGAAAGAAGGAAGCTATAAATGGAGCCGATCTCTATATTCTCGGGTTTAATTAAGTGGTTGAAGATTCAGTCATATTAATGGTAGTATTTAATGTTGAGTCGGTCTTAGCTTCTATAGGAAGTCACAATCAGAGTCTATATAAGTCTGAGTCGTTCAGTTAGTAGATGATGCTGAAGAGAATCAGTTGATGTAGAGTAGAAAAGAGAGGTAGAGAGAACACTCAAGAGCCAACAACAGCTGAGGAGTGTAAGGAGTCATTGGAGCCGAAGCTCATCTCTTTCATTGTATTTTGTATTTGCACACTGTACATACCGTCGACGCACCGACATTGTTCCAAGAACCTTGTAATTATTAGGGTTAAGAAAGCAAGGATGGGACGCGAGAAAGTATTTCTGAGACTCATTGAGAATAACATGAGTAGGAAAATGACATTTTTTTAGAGGCCTAACGGACTGATGAAAAAGGCCCGAGAATTAGGGGTTGTATGTGATGCAGAGGTGGGAGTCATTGCCTTTTCCACTACTGGCGAGCAATACAAATACACCACTTCCAGGTGAGCATTACAAATACTCCACTTCCAATTCATTTATGCTTTCTTAATGTTCCATCTTCTCATTTTTTTATCTTGTATTCCCTTCAGATTAATGGTTTCTTTGTTAATGTTTCGTTCTTTTGTAATCAAGAGGGGTAGGGTAGGGTATGTATGCCTCCATATATTTTACTAGTCAAATCGTTGGGGGGGGTCTCATACACCAATTTGGTGTCTGGCTTGGCCCTGACCTTAAAAATAGATTATTATTGGATCACATATTTATAGATCGGCCAGAAAAATACGATCTATTTGTAAATTAGGGTATAGAATAGATGCAATTTGTTTATTTGGTTGTTTCGTAACTAGTTGGGTCATTGAATTCACCCATAATCCATCCTTAATCACTGATAACTAGTGGGAAGAATTTTCTATAGAGACTGACATGGTAGCTGTATGTTAGTAGCATATATTAGTAGCGTATTTTTTTAAAGGATATATATATATATATATATATATAGAGAGAGAGAGAGAGAGAGAGAGAGAGAGAGAGAGAGAATATATATTATAAAATGCTTTTAGACTCTTTGGAATCTCAAGGTTTTTGAAACCTGTTTTAATGTATATCCATGTTAACTCAATTCAATATTTATTATGGTTCAAAATACATCAAATTTCTCAATATTAAAGTAATTATTCATGATCAATATTGAATTTGTTTTAAATATTGTTTTTTTTAAAATGTGATGTGTCAACTCTATGTTAAGCATTAAAAAAATTATATATATTTCCCATATTTGGATGTAGAAAGAACATATCACTGTAATAAGATATCTTTATCTAAATATATAGTTGAAATAAAAATATTTTATATCAATATTTAAATATTTAATTTATCATCAATATTGAAATATATTTTTTGTTATTAATATTTTTTTAAATGCTACTTGTCAACTCTATGTACAAAATGAATTATACATCTCTCTCATACTAAGTTGGAGAAAACCATACAATAAATTTTAGAATAAAATAAATACTCCAAATATAATTCCAAATAAATATACTCTAAATTAATACAGATCATATAAATACAAAATATAAAATAAATAACATATAGATATAAAATATAATAAAATTAAAAAAAACATATATGATGATGATGATTAACGTCCACTAAAAACCAATTGGTCTATGAGACCTTAATATGGTAAGTGATTACTTGCGATTATTTAGAATTTTGTTTCTCATGAAAAAGCATTAAGAGAAGCTTTTCAAGATCTCCATACTTTTGTTGAGTTAAGAAATTAGTAGTAGTATGACAAATATTTTGAAAATAAAATTTAATATAAATATAGGATGAACAATCAATTTAGAAATTTATAATAAATTTATAAATAATAAATTTATAAATAATAAATTTATTATTATTTTAAATTATTAAAAATTTATTATCTATCAAAATTATTTTAAATAATTAAATAATTCACACAACAAAGAAATCGTTATTGTACTTGAACGTCAATATATATTTAGAATCATTTTCCTATTTGCCATAGTACAACTAGACTTCTTTCATACCTTTTTCAATTTAAATTTCCATAGTACAACTAGACTTCTTTCGTACCTTTTTCAATTTAAAGATCTGTTTAATTTTTGTAGTGTTTATCAAAATTTTCTTATGATTTAAAAGTTCTTTTCCTTATCAGTTTTTAACATAGTTTTACGGGAATCACTTCCCATTGTTAACATCTTTAACTTAGAATTGGTTGGGAACGCCCTCAATTAGTTGAGAATTTGGGAGATTTTTGGGAGCTTCAACATCAAAGAAATGGGAACTTGAGAATGAGTTTCCTAAAAGAAAAATTTTAAATTAAAATTATATTAAATTAAAATATAAATATATTTATTCTATTATTAAGAATACATAATTTCTTACAAATATTTTTATTATATTTATTCAAAATATCATTATAAAATTAAGACTAAACTACAGATAAATATTATTTAAAAAATTAGTTAAGTAAAAAAAACTTAATAATACTCACTTTATAGTTGTGGATATGAAACACTTTTAATGCATGTATGTTTTTCTTCAAGCCCAAACTAAACATGAAAGTCCAATAAATCAATACACTATCCACTACAAGCATTTGTTCCACTCTCTAGCTCATATCAACCAACCATATCATTGACTTTTATTGTATTTTCATATTAGAAGAGTAGTACTATTTTGTTTTCCAATAAAAAAGATATAATGCTTCAAATTTACAAAGATATTTAAAGTTTATATATATAAAGTTTAATTTTAAAAAGATGCTAAAATTGTATATGTATGTATTTTCAATTGTGTTTCTCATTTTCTAATGGAATATTTATGGATGTTAAAGTTTCAGTATTGTGTTAAATATATTCATATAATTATTAGCACAAATTAAATTAGTAATTTCAATATTGTAGTTGTTGCAATTGGAGAAACATTGTCATAGATTGACCTTCAATTTGATTGAAATAAGATTTAAAATGTATTAATATCTCTATACATTGTAATCTAAAATATCATTATAATCTAAAATATTATATATATATATATATATATATATATATATTAAATGTGGAAAACTTTTACTTTCCCAACTTTCCTCCATTTCAAAAAATCGTGTAACATAAGTTTCAAACTAATTTTATTATCTTACACTCACTTGAATTAAATTTAATTGAACTGAACGTCGAAATATTTAAAACCATAACATTATTTACATATAAATACAATATAATCTAACTTATCCATATTTATACTTTTTATTTTATAATTTAAGGGCTTCAAAAAATTACTAATTTTATTATCTTACACTCACTTGAATTAAATTTAATTGAACTGAACGTCGAAATATTTAAAACCATAACATTATTTACATATAAATACAATATAATCTAACTTATCCATATTTATACTTTTTATTTTATAATTTAAGGGCTTCAAAAAATTAATATTGGATAGCCAAATAATTTTTATTAAAAATATTTATAAAAAATAAAAATAACATTATTTGTTTCTAATAAAACATTGTTTGTATACTTTTCTTTTATTTAAATGTTTTTCTTTTTTATAATTTTTATAATAATTTAATAACTTTCTATTTTATAAAAAGTAGTATTGAGATTTTTGTTTTTGTCAAACTTTCATTTTATTTTTAGGTTTTAGGTATAAACTTGTTTCAGAAGTTTTGGGAGCTTGGGAACTGGTTGGGAACGTCCTCAATTGGTTGGGAACTTTTTTTTGAACTTGGAAATTTTTCCTAAAAAAAAGAGCTTTAAATTAGAATTATATTATATTAAAATGTAAATATATTTATTCCATTATTACAAATACATAATTTCTTACAAATATTTTCATTATATTTATTCAAAATATCAATATAAAATTAAGACTAAACTACAGGTAAGCATTTGCTCCACTTTATAGTTGATATCAACAAACCATATCATTGACTTTTATTGTATTTTCATATTAAAAGAGTAGTACTATTTTGTTTTTTCCAATAAAAAAATAATAATGCTTCAAATTTACAAAGATGTTTAAAATTTATATATGTAAAGTTTAATTTTAAAAAGATGTTAAAATTGTATATATATATATATATATATATATATATATATATATAATTTTGTTTTTCATTTTTTAATGGAATATTTATGAATATTAAAGTTTATTGTGTTAAATGTATTCATATAATTTTAATATTGTAGTTGTTGCAATAGGAGAAACATTGTTCTCAATTGACCTTCAATTTTATTAAAAAAAGATTTAAATTATATTAATATCTCTATACATTGTAATCTAAAATATTTTTATATGTTTTTAATATATATTATTGCAGCTCCCAACTTCACTTTTCCTATAAATTTAAAGAAACAACATAAATTTTAAATCTTATTTTTAACACTTTCCTATTTTATTATTTTATTACTTCATATTTTTTATATGATGAATAAAAAAATTTATTCTAAACCCAAACCCGTTCAATTGAAAATTATCTACGAACTCAAAAAAAATTGTAATATAAAACTGTACTCAAATATATAATATATCTATTATGTATTCAAAAACATAAGAACTATTAAAACAATGATATAATTTAACCAATTAAATAAAAATTATCATATTCTTTAATATATATAATTCAATTATAATAAATTATTAATATATAATTCAATTAGAATATGTTATGACTATTCTAACTCACAAGTTGTAATTCCTTGGTCACATTTTCCCTCCTAACTCTAAGTGTAGGTATCCTAGGTTGTGGTCCTAAATGTCAATATCATTATGATTCACCAAAAATGGGCATAATTATCATCATATTTTATATTCCTCTCGCGATTATTTATTATTTTACTTCTAGTTCAATCTATTTCCTTTCCAATAACATAGGTAAACTTACACCTCATCTTGACCTATGTTATAAGTGATATTACTATGTTATAAGTGATATTAAGTAGCTTGTGAACTATGATTGATTTAAAAAAACTATAATAAAATATATTATGAAAAATATGTTAAAAAAAATAAAAAAATAAAAATAAAATAAAATAAAATAAAATAATGATTAATTCAAAAAATAGAATAAAATATATTATGAGATGATCAATTGTCAACTAATTCATAAAGATATTATCAACATGAGTATAAGCCAAAATATCATTTACATTATGATAAATTTCATAAAACTATACTCAAATATTTAATTTATTGTGAATGAATTCGAAAACATTCTATCCAATCCCGTGTAAATTATACTATTAATATAATTCAATTAATTACACTATTAATATAATTAAATTAATTAAATGAAAAATTTCATATTCCTGATACACTCTAATTCAAAAACTTCCTATCAACAACCAAAAAATAAATAATAATATTAATAAAATTTAATTAATTATGTAATTAGTTAAAAAAATAATAAAATATATTATGAGATGATTAATTATCAACTAATTCAAAAACATACTATCAACACAACACAAGTCTAATTCAAAATATCATTTAAATTATGGTAAATTCAATAAAACTGTATTCAAATACATATTTATTATGAATGAATTCAAAAACTTCCTATATTAACGAGAGTAAATTATGATATTAATATAATTTAATTAATTAAATGGAAAATATCATATTCATCTCACATTGTAATTCAATTAGAATTAAGTATAACTAACTAACTAATGTAGATGACAAGTTTTAATGCTTCACATTTTTATTTTTAAGAATGATTAATAATATGGGCGAGTGCAAGTTAATGATGGTCTCTCATGACGGGTTAGTGGCAATGCAAACTTGGAAAATCATCAATCGGTTAACTTGGAGGGATTATTCAAGGTACTTTTACAATGAATTTGAATATGGTGTAAGAAGATGAAACTTAGGAAATTGAATTATCTTTCCGAATATACAACTTTTATTTATAGACATTGTGAATAACTAGGTCAAATTTGATTTTTTCTAAAAGTGATATCTTTTTTTTTCCAACAAAATATAAGGTGTTGAGTGTCTTGTAGAGAACCCCCTCTTCTTGTGCAGTGTAGTTTTTGGAATTTTTTAATATTAATTTTATATATTTTTAAAATTATCAAAGTCAACATATGCCTCAAATTACTATGTCTTTTGTTTGTGCAGGCTAAAAGGTTCTTAAAATGATAAAAACATATATATTTTTAGATCGTAGGTATCGGTCCCATCTTGTGTCATATATAACTCATTTGAGTAATGGTTAATCCGAGAAAAAATTATAACATAAATAAGAGAGGTCTGTATTCTAGGTTTTTGATACATGTGAAGACAAAAATAGATTAAAAATAGTAAACAATAATAATTTAAAAAAAAATTATATATTTGAAATCTGCATAGCCAACTCAATCTATGTCTATAATTTCGTCAACAACTGAATTGTGTAGCGTATAGAAAAATAATGTCAAAGACAAAGATATACAGGGGTATTCACAAAATGGAGGCTTTTGTGAATTTGCAGACCAAACCACTAGGTTTATCATCCCAAACTTAAGTTCGAGCCAACCAAGTCAGCATACACCTTGTCAATCCCACCTAAAATATTTGAATTCAAATAAACACACACGTGCTCTAGGAACGCGCACGCACTATAGGAGCACACACACTCTCTAGGAGTGCACATGCTACAAGAACACGTGCATGCTCCTATTTGTCTTTCTCTCTCCCATATCACACTCTCATGCACTCTCTCTCCCCCCCCCTCATTCCTCTCTCTCTTCTCCCCCCTCGTCCCACTATCTCTCCTCTATCTCTCCTACATCTACCTCTCTCTCCTACATTTATCTTTGTCTCTACCCCCCCCTTTATTTTCCTCTCTCTCCCTCTCACACTCTCTATTTCCTTACTATTCCTTTCTCTCTCTCCCTCCCACACAAAATTTCTACCCCCCCTATATGTCTTCCTCTCTCTCCCTCCACACAAAATTTCTACCCCCCCTATATGTCTTCATGTCTCTTCCTCCCACACACTAACACACTCACTCTCCACCTCCTCTCTTTGTCTTCCTCTCTCTCCCTCCCACACTCGCACAAACACTTTCTATCCCCCTCTATGGATTCCTTTGTCTCCCTCCCACACTCTCACACACACATTTTCTATCCCCCCTCTATGTCTTCCTCTCTCTTCCTCCCACACTTTAACACACTCACTCTCTACCTCCATCCTCTCTACATCTCTCTACCTCCATCATTTCCCTCTTACTTATATGAGTACTTATATGAACATGACCATGACCTATACCATGAACTAGACCTACACCATCACCTAAACCCCCCTAACTCTATACCCCCCCTTTTTTTCCGCTCTTCCTCTGCCTCTCTCACTCTCATTATCTTCCCCCATGAGCTAGACCACGACATAGAGCTATATCTAGAGTTAGACATTGACCTAGATATTGACATAGACCATGACATAGACCCCTCATACTCTCACTCTCTAACCCCCATACTCTCACTCTCTCACCGTCTACCTCCCCTCTTTGTCTACCTCTCTCTTCCTCCCACATTCTCGCACACACACTTTATATCCCCCAATAAGCTATTTATATCTCTCTACCCCCCTTGCCTCTATCTCCCCCCTTCCTCTCACAACCAACCTCACTCTCTCTCCAGCCCCTCCTCCCTCCCTCTCACTATCTCTCCACTCATATTCAGTATCACTCTCTCTCCACCCCGTCCTTGTTCATCCTCCCTCTATTTATTTCTCTTACCCTCCCTCTAACACTCACACATTATCTCTCTACCCCTCTCCTCCCTCTATCTCTCTCGCTCCGTCCCACTATCTCTCCTCTCCTTCTCTCCTACATATACCACCTCTTTCTCTCACTTCTCTACACTCCCCCTATTTCTCACTTTATATATCTCTACCCTCTCTACCCTCCCTTCCCTCTATCTCCCCGCTTCCTCTCACAATCAGTCTCACTCTCTCTCCACCCCCTCCTCCCTCCCTCTCACTATGTCTCCACTCTCTCTCTCATACATGCACCCCTCCCCACTTTCTCTCCCCCCCTTTTTCTCACTCTCTCTCTGCTCACTCTCTTTGTCTCCCTCTCCCTCTCCCTCCCTCTCACACACTCAAACACTCCTTGTGCATCCCCCCTCTCTTTCTTTATCTTCCCCCCCTCTCACACTCACACATTCTCTCTCTACCCCCCTCCTCCCTCTATCTCTCCCCCTCCCTATCTCTATCTCTCCTCTCTTTCTCTCCTACATTTA